>JASXTE010000013.1:16430000-16660000 GCA_030280995.1 Hemileia vastatrix
CAAATTGAGGGAGCAATTAACTCTGGTAAATTTCCCAATAATCTTCCCCTTGCACAGTAGTACCTTTTCTTTGTGTCCATTTCATTTCCCCACTCCTCTTGTCCTGTTTCCCCCTCACACTTTTATACATAGCATATTTTATGCCCTTCTCCTTCATGCCCCAAGTTGGGTGAGATTATATGAAATAAAAAAAACTGGGGGGGAATGTTATATTGATCAATGGGAAAGGAATGCAAGGCATTCGGACTGACGATCTAAAGAATGGTGGTGTTCACTAATGTGTGTTATGTCTACCTTGGTGTTCACACATTTCATACAAATCCAATGCAAACCACTGGGTAAAAATCACACTGGGAATGTCTGTGATTTGTTGGTGGTGTAAACTACCCTGTACATTTTTTATTCACAGTCATTTATAAGTCCCAAGTGGCCTTTACTTCACTTGGTTATGTTCCCTCTATAATTATCTTTCTGCCTCTTTCAATTGTCCTAGCCTTGAAATATTTACAGAGATAATAACTCTTCTACCATCACAAAGTCTACAAGTCATTTTGAAATTTTCAAATATTTTGCCAGAATTCACTTTTAAAATATGGTATAATTAAGAAGATTAAATTATTTCATGTAGGAAAAGTGTAAATGAGGAAATTCATCCCAACTTTCCTTAACAACAACAGGTTATGAGAGTTTTCAATTTGATTTCATTAATTTTTTTCTTGGTAAAGTCTAATATGCCAACCTGCAGAAAGAACATTATGAAAAGGTATTTCATGGGCCTGGCATAAATGGTGTAAGGGTAGTTAGCATGAAGGACTTCTTTCCAGGAAAAAAAGCTAATATAGCACTGTGGCAGAATTTTCAGAAGTCGCTCAATATCAAATAAGATAGAAAGCTTCAACAATAAGCAGTGCAATATACTTTCTCTAATTTTTTTTTGTTAAAGTGACACTCAGAGTTTTATTCTGGCTTGTAAGTAATTAAAGCACTGAAATTCCTTCAAAGGTTACTTCCCATGTTACTTTTAGATACCTGAAAAACCACTTGACTGAAAGTCGTCTAACTTTTGACCTGGTGTCAAAGTGTCAATAAATAGTAGCTATAGCTTCACTTCATTCAGAACTGATGGCAATGTCAAATGCAATTTTTCAGTGTATTCTAGTAAATAAGTAAGATTTAATAGTAGATATTAATGGCCCAAATACTTAATAATAAATGATTTATGGATTAAAACTCAGCGAAATATAAATAAAATTGTTATACTCAATTTTTAACTCACAATATTTGGATTGGTGTGTGCTAGTGGTGGAAAATAGACCAATAAAATATTGTTATAGCTAGTATAAAGATAAAATCAATTTATAAGGGCTTTGAAATATAATTGTATATTATAATAATTGTTTTAATTCTTTTGTTAATTTTTAGTAAGAAAGTGCTGTCTAATAACCAGCCGAATCCCCCTTTACTTATTCCAAAATCCACCTGATTGCACAGACTCTCAGTCCAAATGATTCCACTGCTATCCCCAGAAATCGCAGAACTGTGAGGGATCATCAACTCCCCATTTAATCCACTTCAAGAAGGTTCATCACCTAGACCTTCAGTTTGGGCCCTCCATCACAATTGATGATATTATACAACTATACCAAAAAAATAAGAAACTGATTAAAGCAGATAAAATAAATGAAACAAGTAAAATAACTCATCCAAAGAGAATAAAATGAACCCCAAAAGATATAAAGGAAATAAAATAAGTTTCCAAGCTCCCAATAACATTCCCAAGCCTCCATATTGACCCAGTAATCATATCCCAACCCATAACACTGCTAAGATTCATTGAAGGAAGCAGATTAAGTTGTCCAAACAGGATATATGTGTATGTAAAAGGAGTGTATGCTTTTGAAGGCATGGTGAATCCATTGAATTTGTGCATATGACCTAAAATAAGCCAAAAAATAAAGCATATTGTCTATTTAGAGGGTTAAACCTGCATATAGTCCTATATATGCATATTATAAATGCATATTTCACTGAATATGAAGTTTATATGTACATATAAGCTTATTTATGTGTATAATTACTTAATATCACTTAAGATAAGTATGGTATGTCCACAAAAGCACTTTAATAAGTATAATGAGACTCTAGATAAGTTATTTAAACTAATATAAGTCCATATAATACTATAATAAAATTATATATTAGTATAATAACTATATATTTAGCTTATAAGCTTAATTCAATTATTGTTATCATATTTTAAACATAAGGAATACTTAATCCTGCTGATACCTAGGGTGACACAACTTTCCAAGCTTTATGGATGATTTTTCAGGAACTGCATGTGTTTCATGGACCAAAAACTCTTTATTTTGACAACAAAGTAGCAATTGTTGAAGCTGCAGATAACCCTTCAGAAAAGTATTGTAGACATCTTGACCATAATTTCTATTTTGTAAATGAACAAGTTGATTGGAATGAAATAGAAATTAAATGGCTCTCTACTAAAGATCAGGTGGTAGATTTTTGACAAAGCATTAGGACCAAATGTATGAAAGGAGAATAGATATTTACTGGAAATTTTCTAATTATTTTTATCCTAATTTATTTTATTTTTCTTCAGAACTATGTTAGCTGTGGATGGTTTTAATGAGATCACTAGGAGGGGTATTTAAGTGGAGTATAGATATATCTTAGTGATTTTTAAGTACACAAAATTTATATAGTCTGTGGTGAAGCTGACACTTCTAACTCTGGTTCACTCTTGAAGAAGCCCTGAAACTGCTACTATACCAACAGGTGGTGTGTTAAGGGTTAAACACACTGTTTAAGTACACTTGTTGCTCACAGAGGTACTTTAAATTTAAATGATTTACTTGGTACCATTCTTGGTATGTGCTTGAATGGCATACAGAGAATTTCTGAAACACACAAGCCCCAAAACTGGTGGATTTCAAAAGTGAAATAAGTCACTTATTTCACTCAAATCTGCACTTTCTCAGCCAAAATTTTTAATTTCACAATAAAGTCCCATTTCAATAATTTTTCAAAATCATCCCATTCATATGCATTACTGAATGGCATACTAGTTCATAACTCAAAATTTTTTACATCATTTAAATTTTATACCATATGAGAGTCATTCCTTCCTTGCTCTCAAATTGTGACAAATCATATCAAGAAATGACTTTCATAGCTCTTGATCTGCTCTTGGACTCTGATTCTGATTCTGATCTTGAAGTAGACTTTCTCTCTTTATCAAAAATAGCCAGGAAAAATTACTTTTTTCCAAGAAAGCCTCAAGTAATTTATACCCCTAATTACACCATCCAAACCCTTCTTAACCTACATGTGCCCAGTTTTAAAAAGTTGTTCAGGAATTCTCAGGATTTTTTCCTTAAATTACTTGAGCATATTCAGGATCAGCCCATCCTTCACAAAAATTCTCAAAAACAAGAACATAATTCTTCAATTCAATTGGCCATCACACTATGGTGTTTGGGTTCCAATGGTAATGAAGCTGCTTTAAATTTTTGAAAAATATCTTTTATTTAGGGTATGGTTCTATTAAAACTTACAAAAAATGATGCATCACTGCTATAAACACCTTTTAATCTCAACTTCTCACCTGGCTGAAAAAATAAGAGCATTTTGAATCATCTCAAGTAATTCAAGACAAGGGTTTCCCAGGATGTATTGGTTTTGTTGATGGTACTTGTCAGCCAGTCGTCTAGAAGAGGGAAGAAAAAGGGGAAGAAAGAGATAGAGGAGGACAATGAGAACGGCTTTGAGGAATAAAAAAAATAAAATATAAAAAATTATTTAATTTATTTAAAGGAAGGCAACCACGAGTAACTTGAGAGATGACAAAAGTGAAGTTTTTAAATAATATTATTTTGGTGTAAGGGTTTCTGCGCGGCAAACACTATGAGTACTATCAGACTTAAGGCAATCTCTGGTTAGTTATATAGAATTTTAATTAGAATTATAATACTAATAAAAAATAATTTAAACTTAATAGAAAATATTTTCAAGTTTGTTGAGTATATAGTAAGTGATGCTTCTACAGGGAATTATCCAAGGCCCTTTTATAGGCAATGGGTCCTCTGAAGCGCTACAAGTGACTATATACAAAATAGTAATGAAGTAAAACAAGAAGATAAAAGAAGACATCTGTAACATAGTAATTAAGAGAAAATTATACAAAAAATAATAAGAATTCCAATTAAGAATGTAAAATTCTCATCCCAAATTTCCCAAATCAGTTAATACAAAATAGTGAGTAACTAAACAACCCTGTGATCTAAGAACTATGGGAAAAACAAATCAAAACAAGTATTACAATCTGTTTTCAGCATTTCTAAGTGAAACATATAGCATGTTTTGACGTTACAAGGTATGCAATCATTTTAATTCAGTGTAAATTAATATTTATTAATTGTTTTCACTATGTAATTTAATAACTAGTTTAACTGATACAATTAATTAATTTAATTTGAGAATTTATAATACTATTTTATAAAATAAGTATTATATATTATTTGATTTTCTTCCTGACACAATTAAGGTTCAAAAGAAGCGCCATTAATTATTGTTTAATACTATATGAAAGATGTTTTTTAATATATAAATTTAAATAATTAATTTAATTATATTATAAGTCAATTTTACACTTATAATTATAATATATGTTTTTAATTAATTAAATATAAATTTATAATTATTAAATACATAAAAATGCGCCATTATTTGTAGAATATAAAATATATTATGCTTAATTTAAATGTATAAACAATATATATAACAATAAAATTAATATAACACTTATATTTAATAAGATACTTATATAATTTTATTATACAATAAAATATTAATTTATATACATCAAATGCAATTATTTATGCCCTCTTTCAGGTCCCATAAGTTACCATATCATTTACTGGGCTCCTGGAATAGCCTGGCTGACAGTACTACTATTCCTTTGAGTCAGAAAACTGCTCAATTTGGAAAAAATTACTGTCAGTCTATGCTACTAAATAAGTATGATTTGATAGTAAATATTAATGGCCACACTACTTTATAATATATTATTTTTTTCTTAAACCTCAGGGAAAGAATTATAAAACTGTTATACTCAATTTTTAACCCACAATTATTGAATTGGTGCAGGCTGGTGGAAGAAAATAGAATAATAAAATATAATTTGGCTAGTATAAAGATATAATAAATCTATAAGGGATTTGAAATATATTTGTATATAATGATACTTGTTTGTAATTGTTTTTTGGATGTGCAGTAAGTGAATGATCTCTAATAAGTGGCCAAATCCCTCTTTACTTATAACAAAACCCACTAGAGCTCACAGACTTTCCTTCCAAATGATTCGACTTCACTCCCTGGAAATTACTGAACTGTTAGGGATCATTACCTCCCCATTTCTTCCACTTCAAGAAGTTTCATCACCCAGACCTCGATTTTGGACCCTCCATCAAAATTAATGCTATCATACCACTATAAAATAAACAGAAGAAACAGAGAAAAGTGTAAAACATAAAGGAAAAAATTAAAATGGCTCATCCAAAGAGAATAATATGAAACTAAAAGGATATAAAGGGAAAAAAATAAGTTTCCAAGCTCCTAGTAACAATCACAAGCCTCCATGTTGAACCATTAACCATCAACCAACCCAGGAATCTGTGAAAATCTATTGAAGAAGGCAGATAAAGTTGTCCAAACTGAATACATGTGTGTGTAAAAGGAATGCATGCATGTTTAGGCATAGTGAATCCATTGAATACTTGCACATGACCTAGAATAAGTGGGATAATCATGCATATAGGCTATTTAGAGGGTTAAACCACCATATAGTCCTATATATGTGTAGTATAAATGCATATTAAACTGAATATGGAGGTTATACATGCATATGAGCTTATGTATGTGTCTTGTTACTTAATATCACTTGTGATAAGCATATTATTACAACAATAGCACCTTAATAAGTATCATGGGGCTAAAGAAAAGCTACTTAAACTCATATAAGTCCATATAATAGTATAATAAACATATATATAAGTATAATAGCCACATAGATAACTTATAGGCTTAATGCAATTATGTTTATCTTATTTTAACTATAAGAATTACTCAATCCTTGAGATACCTAGGCTGACAATTACTTGGACCAAAAAAAGAGGTAGATTATTTTTTAATTCCTTTCATTTTTTTCATACTAACACAAACAGCTGTATCTTCTCTATAGATATTCGATTTCTGTTCATCTTACATGTGAAATCAAAAAATTATATCTTTTATTGCTGGCTATTCTGGATCCTGTCATGATTCCTACATCTTCCAAAGAATGCAAATCTCAAAAGAACCTGAAGAGTTCTTTGATGAAGATCAGTATCTTCTGGAAGATTCTGCCTATGTGAATGGAAAGTATTTATCTCCTTCTTTTTGGAGACAAGAAACAGTAAAAATTCCAAGTTCAACAATCATTTGAGAAATTCAAGAGTCCATATTAAAAATTCTATTGGAATCTTGAAGTGTCTTTTTTCTAGCTTAAGAGAATCAAGAAGTCCTCTTAGAAATATATCAAAAATGGAGGCAGTGATCAACTGGATTTTGTGTTGCACTATAGTTCATAACCAACTTTCTGAACTTAAAGATCAATGGTTAGAGTTGTATGAAGATGAAGAAGTCAAAAAACCTCCCACTACATCCAACACTTGTAATTCTCAAACCACTAGAATAAGGGAAAAAATTCTTCCAATCAAACTAACACATTGGAAGATTTACCCTTAATTTATTCTTAAATTTTATAAATTCTTATCTACCCTTACTAACTCCTTTTGATTAGGAAAAATTACTTTCCAATAGGATATGCTTCATAATTATGCCAACAAAACTTCAAAATTTTTCAACACGACCCTTTTAATCTTTTTTTCATACTCTTCAAATTATCAAGTTTCATGTGTTACTCACTTTTAATGAATGGTTATTTTTTTTCTCATATCATCTTTGATTTTGAATTTGATTTTAAAGTCTCTTTTTTTCAAGTCTCTTTTTTTTCTTCATCTTTTCAACAGAAAATCACATATTTTTTGCAATCACACAATTCATCAGTCATTCTTCTTTTCTTTTATTTATCATATCTTTTTCCTCCGCTCCTCTTGCATCCCTAAAATAATTTGAAGTCAATGGTTTTCTCAACTCATCTCTCCAGGTAATTCATTTTTTTATTTTTACTTATATATTTGCTAATTATATTTTTTTTCTATTTTTTTATTTTTATTTTTTGTAAATGGATTTTTACTTTTTTTCTAGGTGAAATTAAACTTTTTTCTTTTCCCTCTTTTCTATCTTTTTTTCTCTCCATCATTATATTCTTTATCCCTCCTTGGCCTTGGTATTTTCCCACCTTTACCCCCTCCTAAACTGCCTCAATTCCCCCTTTCCCACCCCTTGGCTTCATCATTACTCCCTCTTTTTCTGCTCCTTGGCTGCCTCCAACCCCCCCCTTCTCCTCTCCTTGGCTGCCTCTAACCCCCCTCTACTCCCTCATTGGTTTCATCTCTTCAAACCCTTTCTTTCCCCCTTATTTGTGTCCTCAATACCCCCTAAATACCCTCCATCCCCCCTAACACCCTCTCATAAACCCTCCTTGGAATCCTTTATCTCACCCATACCCCCCCTTCTACCTACCTGAAACCTGGCCCACCCCCCTCTCCTTTTTTTTAAAAAAAATTTTTTTTTAAATCATTCATTAATGAAACAAAGTACCACCCCCTTCACCTCCCCTTTAACCACAACCACCTTTCACACACCTGTAACGGCCACCCTGCCAGCTTTACTGGCTGGTTGGTCTACCTACCTATACCACCACCCAGTCCAAAATATAAACAATATGCCAACCAGGTTCCTGGCTGAATGGCTAACCACATACTACCACACACCACCACCCACCCTCCCTTCCATAAAAACAACAGAAAGCCAAGTTCATTGTCTATTTGAGAGCCTGCAACCCCCACTTTCCCCTCTAAAAAAGAACAGAAGTGACATGACCACACCCATGCAGCCACAACCACTTATCTATTACCTACCCTGTCACCCCCACTTCCAACTGCCTAAAAAAAACTTGACAGATATGTCTTAGAACAATTATTAATTTTATTATTATTTTTTTCAGAATTAAAAAAAATATTCCTCATTTTCAATTGAAGTAATAATTATTCTTATTAGTTTTTTGTGGCAAATTTTTAAGGTCATTTATTTTGAATTATGGGAGGTTTTTTATTTTTTATTTTTTGAGTATTATAATATAACCAGTTTTTTTGTAGAAAAAAACATATCTATTTCTTCATACTAACCCCTTACTTCTATCTCATCTTCTATAATGTCATTATTATCTTCTTCAATTTCAACTTCTTTTCAATCATCATGTAAAAAATCAAAAAAAAAATTATAATTGAAATCAAAAAAAAGATATTTTAAAAAAAAATTCACTTGGATAGTATATTTGAAAAAATTCAAGAATCAAGTATTATAAAACTAAAGTTCACAAAAAAATGAATATCCCAAGAAGTTACCTGAAGATATCAAATATCTAACTCAATTGGAAGGCAATGAAGTTAAAGCAGTTATCAGTGATTCTTTTAAGCCTCAATTTGTTTATACAAATCACTCTTTTGATGGCTTAAAAGATGAATCTTTTAACCAACTATCCAATCTCATCACCACACTATATCAAATTGCTTTGGTTTGCTTACCAGTAAGAATAAGAATTTGTTGGGTGGTATCATGATTGGATTTGGATGGAGACCAGGATTTGTTAAAGGTTATTCTCCTGGTAAGTCTAATAATTTTTGTTTCATTCTTAATATCATTTCACTCATTTTAATTCTATAGACATCTATTCTTTTCTTATAAGTCTATCTAAAGCCAAAAAAGATAATTATTTTTGAAAATGGGGCACCTTATCTTCCTTTAATTTTTTTCTTGCTCTTTATCTCAAAAAACTTTGTAATAAATCTTTTGAAAAAAATCATGAACTTGCTAATAGAGTAAAAATTCCAAACTGGTGTGATTTAGAGTGAGAAGAAATTAGTAAAAAAAATCTATTTTTTCAAATTTTATAATCACTCATTCAGAATTTCAAAACAAGATTCATACCAATACCAATTATTCCAATTATCTTACCATGTGGATATTCTCTTATACTGATCCTATCACTTGCCCACCTATTCCTTCACCTGTTAAAATAAAAGGTCATGGGTTATACTTTCTGGATCATATGTGTATAATTAATTTAGGTTTATGAAATGGAATCATCAAATCTGTTTGGAACTCTTCTCACAATAATTACCAAATGACAAAAGAACCTTCAGCTTTTCAATCTTGTCAAGAACTCACACATTTTGTTTTCGATTTTCAAATCAGTCAAAATTTAATCCAACAAATAAAAAAGGCAAAAAAAGAAGGAATAGGTAATAAATTTAATAAAACTTTAGGTAGATCAAAAAAATTATGGGTATTTGTAGAGTAACAAAGTATGTATTAATATTTCGTAAATTTTTAATAAATTAATCTGATATTTCAATTAACTAAAATAAAGTAATGGAACAACCACCTTTGATTTGTATAACAGGTAAACACGACAACATTAATTTGCTTCATAGGGTTACTCTAGCCTATACCTGTGGAAAGCCCCAAACTTCTATTTCTAGACTTGATCTGATTTTGGAATGAGGAATTGTTGTTACTTTAACTCTAGTTAATTTGACACATCTTATTTTTTTTATTTATTAATTTATGTAATTAATTTAAACTTTGGTGATTTTCACCCCTTACTTCAATAAAATGCAGGGGAAGGTATTTCCGAATTCTCAAATCTGACTTGAAAAATTGATAACTTGGAAAGTTTTTGGTGATACCCACCTCTCACCACAACAAAATTCAGGGGAGGGTATTGCCAAAATCTCAAAAAAGATATAGCTTTTTGTTGAATTAGCTCTATTTAGAAATGCAAATTGTACAGGTGTTAGTATAATTTCACCATCTGAAATTCTAAAATTGTGATATTTTAGAGTACCATAAAAACAAATTGTGTTAACAGAATATGATGACATAACTATTTTTGATTAAAGAAAAAGTAACTACTAATGTCATGCCCCAACCATTACCCAAAAAAAAAATGATCAATTAAAAAGTTCAAGTAATTTTTAATGTACTCATAAGATTGGCCATTTTTTATACATTATATAATGAATTATTTATTTTTAAATTTTCTAACTTTTCTAATTAATGATGTGGTACACATCTCACAGTAACACAGCAAGCTTGCAGCTCCAAGAAAGCACAACAATGGGGTTGTCAGGTAGGATGGCTACAGAAGTACAACAAAGGGGTTTTTGATAGAACAGAATAGGTAGACTCTCCATCCACAGTTTTTTTTTTGTATTTTAGATTTATGAGCTGTGGAAAGAAAAAGGTCAGGGTAAGTACATAGCAGGATAAAAGACAAGAAAAATATGGCATGTACTTGCAAGAGTCATGGTCAGCTCTAAACGCATGATTTGGATTTATGAGGCAGAAATAGATATGGCATGAAGTGTACGCTTAGATAGCATCAATGCTTTTAGGTGAAACTATGCCTGCCCATGAAGACAAAAAAAAGTCAGAGAAAGAAGGTAGCGCTAGGAAGGAAAGAAGGTTGCAAGTAGCACTCTAGAAAAAGATAAGAAGGATAAGACTTTAGATATGAAATTCATTTGCTGAAGCACAAAGGGTTTCACAATTAGTGGATACTCATGATGCCAGAGTGGGTCTTTGCAATAGTTATGAAAGGTGTTGCAGTACCTATTATTTTGTCAGGGATCTTAGAGAGCATAGGGTATGTACGAAAAAGGTAGTGTTTTAGCACTAATGGATTTACTTCCACAAAAGTTTTAGGTGCTATTGGAACCAAAGCCCATACTAATAGATTTACATAGATCTTTGAGATACTTAGATACTATTTTACATGATTGTATTAGCGCTGAACTTGTGTAGGAAAACCCATAGGGCAAGGAAACATAGGAAAGGGGAGCTGAACATACAAATGTATATAAGCACTCACTTGTAAATAGTAGAGGTTTTTGTGTGAGTTACTAAATAAAGAACAATAGATATTTTTAAGATAGAAATAATAGATATATTTTACTTTTTTTGTACATATTGGGTGTGCATACCTGAAGTAGCGCTGTAGAGTTATTTTATTGCTACAGTAAGGATAGTATTAAATAGAGTGCTTCAAGAGTGAGTGACTGAGAATACTAGCTCTTACTGAGAATAGATCTAGCCAGCAGTTTGATTGATTATATTAAATTTTTTAATTTTTTATCTTTAAAAAGACCTCTATAAGTTATTCTACTTTCTCCTCCATAGTAAAAATAAATAACTACGCTTACAATACGTGCTTACACTGTCTTTAAATATTAGAGTGGCAGGCACTTTATTTTTAAAATTGGATTTAGAAAGGAGAAAAAAACCATCTTGGAGTTGTTTCTATAGCTTAGTATTATAGAACTTTTTCTCTTACTACAATTGGTTTCCCAACAGTGGCAGCCAGATTGTAAGTACAGTTATTGTTTTCTTATTTAGGGTTTTGTAAAAAAGGACACAATCAAGCTGGCACTTCAAGGGAATAGTCCTAGGGTCTACAACGTGTGTATTGAGCCATTATCAGAGGGTAGCATAGGGCTGTATTAAAATACTTTATTCAATATAATCTTTTAGTGCTTATCTGTTTGTTTATAATTATAGTAGTTAAAAAGGTAGAATGGATCCTACAGCTACTATGTCTAAACTCACTCAGGAGAGGGAAAAATTGCCTAATTCTACAGCATCAATGCTGCCTAGGATTTCAACAATTATTAGGTGCAAGGATGAAATCTTGCAATTTATGGGGATTAACAATCAAATGTTTTTGAGGAGGTTTGAACAAGTGGCAGAAGTACATGGGGCATCAGATTATGATATGGTGTGTCAATTGTTATTCTTTTTCACAAATGAATGTAAAGATGATCTAGAAGAACTGGATGGTCACAAGAAACACGACTGTGCAGAGTTAAAAGCACAAATGTTAAGAAGATGGCCTAAACTTACTGAAAAAACTAGGTATGCAATCAAAGACCTGGATGTCTTGGTGAATAAGGCAAAGGCTAGACGGGGTATCAGAGACCCTAAGGATTTTAAATATTTTTGACAAGAATTTGATCAGGTTGTAGATTATTTGGTCAGTAACAAGGTTTTTAGTGATACTAGTGCCTCATTACCTTGGTTTTGTGAGGCACTAGCACCTGAGGTCAAAGATTGCGCAAAAAGGCTCCTTGATAAAAAAGGAAAACGGGTTAGAAAGAGGAACAGGGATTATAAGTATCCGGGGTTGGAGGAAGTGGAAATGGCTGTGGAAGCAGAAATGAAGCTGCGTCAGGTAGATTGCCAAGCAGCTAGGTCTTCTTTAGAGGATGTAGAGGTAATAGAGGTTTCACCTAGTACTGGATCACCTTCCTCAGTGTCAACTCCAAAAGTTAAGGCAAAGTTACAGGATTCAAATTCAGTAATGGCAAGAATTTAAGAGTTGGAGAAGAAGTTGAGTGAAGTGGCTGAACCCAAGCCTAGATTTACTCCTCAACCATTTTGTTTTTCTTCAATGCTATGTTATTACTGTGATAAAGAAGGTCATACAAGGATGAGGTGTAATATGCTTCAAAAAGATAAAGAAGATAAAGTTTTTTTAAAGAGGGTACAGTGCTGATGTTAGAAGATGGGACAAAAAGGGATGCAAGCCAAGTTCATCAATCATATTAATAAGAAATCTATGGAGGCCAAGTCTAGTAAAGGTAAGGATCCTGCAGAAAAAAACCTAAAGTCAGTAAATTTTGCAGTTACTTGCGCTATATTAGATTTCAAGGTCAAAGAAGGAGAAATTTCAGGGCCAATAATTATAGCGCAATCGGGTATTTTTGCAGCAAAGCATAAGAAAATGGCTCCACCAACTGTTAGTAGGTCAAGAAGGGCTGGCTCCAAGTATGCGAATCCTGAGGATATTAAGGAAGTAGGTCATACTACAAGAGAGAATACACCAATACCACTTGAGGATGTGGAAATGGAAGATGATTCTGCAAGCAAAATGTATTATGGTATGGATCAGCGTGTTGAAGGGAAACTATTAGAGGAGCAAGAGGTAGTTCAGAAAAGAGCAGTACCAGAAGAAGGGATTCCGGGAGGTAAACACAATACTCCAAAGAATCCTCCAGGTAGGGCCAAAGCTGGAGCCAAGGCAACTCAACCAAAATTAAAGATGCAGCACCCAGTTCATGTGGAGTATCCTAGGGCAGCTGAATAATTAATTTCAGAATGTCTTAAAAAAACAGTTTCAGTGCCATTGGGGGTGTTAACAGCAGTAGCTCCAGATGAAGCAAATAGCTTAGTAGATAAATTCAGGAAGCAAAGAGTTGCAAATTGTGTTGAATATGACATGGAGGAACACTCATTTCAATCAACTGAGGGACTACCAAGGGTACCACATTATGGAAGGCCATTAGAATACTTAATGGTTACAATTAATGGGAAGCAGATCAGAGCACTGGTGGATACTGGTTCTCAGATTAATGTAGTTTTAGTGGAGGACACTGTGGATTTAGTTTTACCAGTAAAATATGGTGAAGGAACTGTTGCAGTTATTGGAGGAGGTAGGTTACTGGTTATAGGGGTAGCTGAATAGGTTAAAACGCATGTTTCAGGAGCATCAAGAGACCTACACTTTTATGTTCCTATGGGTGTAGTAAAACCAGTTTTGGGAACACCATTTCTAATGGATTATTCAGCAAAAATAGATTATTTTTTGGATTATGGGTGATGATAGAATTCTAGTAACAGCAGTTTTGGTAGTGCCTAAGGATGGTGGCTGGGAAACTAAATATGTTGGATCAGTGAGCTTAGAGAAGGAAACAGAGTTTTATGAGGAGGAAAATGGGTGTCTGCCAGGGTGGCTCCAATATTTTTTAGGGGCTGGCATTCTAGGTATTACTATCTCCCAGAGTAAGAGGAACCCGGATAGTGATCAGTCAGTCCAAGAAGGGATACATAAAGCAGGGCTTCCTAGGCATCTTGGTAATACTACTATAAAGTGTATTGTTCCTGTACTTTTTAATTTCTTTGATTTTGGGTATTGTTATGCTTATATGAAAAAGAAAAGACAAAAATTTGATGTAGGTACAACTTGGAGTTATATTAGAAAAGGTCTAATATTAAGTAATGAAGGTAGAAGTTGGCGCTGTCTAGCATCAAAGTATAAACCAGTAGCGGTTAAGGTTAAACCAGTAAATGTACCAATGCCAGATTTAAACCCTCTTTTTCAGAGGCCAGCACTATCAAGAAATTCATATGACACACCTTTAACAAAGTTTCTTCTGGGATTTATGCCTACAAGTAGGATAATCATAGAGAGAATTAAGATGGTTAATTTTGGACCAGAGGATTGGTTGTTGCAGGAAGAAAAAAATTTATTGTGTCATTTTATGGTACTTAGGGAAAAATCTATTGTGTTTTCATAAGAAGAAAGAGGCTTATTAAAAAACTCTTATGGGAAACCTTATATTGTTCCAGTTATACCTCATGTGACGTGGAAAAAGAAAGTGTTTCCTATACCAGGGGCAATAAGGGAGAAATATATGAAACTAATTAGGGAAAGATTAAGATCTGGCTTGTATTAACAATCAATTTCTAGCTACTCAAGTCCAGTATTTAGTGTTGAAAAGCATAATGGAAAGTTAAGGGTTGTTCATTATTTGAGAGAGATGAACAAGGTTATGGTTAAGGATGCAGGATTACCACCGACACCAGAGGAATTTGTGGAATCTTTTTCAGGAAGAGCATGTTATGGATTAGGGGATATAATGGGAGGATACAATGAGGGAAAGTTGGATATGTTGTCAAGACCCATGACTAATTTTTAAACTCCATTGGGGCACATTAGGTTAGCCAGGTTACTGCAGGCCACTACAAACTCAGTGGCAGTGTATCAGGCTCAGTTGATGTGGATATTACAGGATGGAATTCCAGAACATGTAGGAATTTTTATTGATGATGGCGGTATAAAAGGTCCAAGAACTGATTATGATGGGGAGGCTCTAGAGGAGAGCCCATACATTAAAAGGTTTATTTAGGAATATTCTGTTACTCCTAAAAGGGTACTATTTAGGGTAGAAGAGGCTGGTTTGATGGTCTCAGGGACAAAATTTTCTTGTCACGTACCTGCACTGTATATTGTTGGTCATGTTGTATGTAGGAAGGGAAGAATCATCTTAGAAAAGTAGAAAAACAAGGTGCTCACATGGCCAAGACCAAGAAACAATACAGAAGTTAGGGGGTTTTCAGGGATTTTTACCTATATGAGAATGTTTATCTGTGATTTTACCTTGTTATCTTCACCATTAAGGCATTTGACAGGGAAGGATGTTGTATGGGACTGGAAATGGGAATGTGAGGAATCCTTTGAGTTGTTAAAAAGGATTGTAGGAAAAGACATTCTCTGGAAGAAACTAGAATATGGTCCAGGTGCTGGAAAGATTACTCTAGCAGTAGATTCAAGTGTGTCTGCAGTAGGCGCAGTTTTGATGCAAGAAGACAAGTAAGAAAATGATAGGCCTGTCATTTATTAGTCAAAGACTTTTACCAAGGTGGAGTCAAAGTACTCTCAATCTAAGTTTCAGTTGTGTGGGGTTGCAAAAATTTTGAAAAAGCTGAAATGGATGCTTTGGGGAAAATATTTTGAGTTTCAGGTTGATGCGCTTTCTTTAGTGAAAATGATCAGTAGTCCAGGTTTACCAGATATGCCAATGACTATGTGGGTGGGGTAGATTGATTTATTTTCTTTTGATTTAGTCCATAAACAAGGAAAATATTTCAAAATTCTAGATTCTTTATTAAGAAAGCCATTGTTTGAGGAAGATTCAGAGGCGGAAGAATTTGAAGAAGATAAAAAGTGGATAAATGGGATAGACTATTGTTATAAAAGTTTTAGGAATAAAAATGTCCGCAAAGAGGTAAAACTAATGGCTGACATCCATCAACATGTAAAACTAATGACTAGCATCTGGAAAGATGTTAAACTATTGTTGTTTTCTAGGAGCATTTTTAATGACGTTATACAGAAAAGGATTAAGGATTATGTTCTTTATAAGAAAGATCATGAGGAGAAAAATGTACAAGGGTTAGATGTTAAAGCTAACGTAGTGAGAAGAAGAGCTCCAGATGAAATGGATCAAGATTCAGATGAAAATGACTCAATCAGAAGTCAAGAAGATGATTCTCTATTGGAAAATGGAGGATTAATTGAGAACTCAGCTGACCAAGTGGATTGGTTAAAGGAGTATCTAGAAGGGAATAGTAAGCCGGAAAGTTGTGATGAAGACACATGGTGCAAAATAGGGAAGCACACTAAAGACTACTTCATTAAGGATGGAAGGGTATGGGAAGAACGCTCATCTACTCCACAATTGGTTTTAGTGGATAGAGGCAGAAAAGAGAAGATTCTCCAGGAATTACTTGAAAATCTAGGAAATAGGGGTCAAGATGAAACTTATAGAAAAGTTAAAGAAAGGTTCTGGTGGCCTAATATGAGAGCAGAGGTCAAGGATTGGGTTCAATCTTTCCAGAATTTCAGCGTAGGAGTTACAGAAAGCCTAAAGAAAAAGGGAAAGCAACAGGTGAAGACACTATTTTTATCAGAATTAGCTTAGACACAGTTCAAATTAAAGAAGGATGCTTTAATTAATTGGTAGTAGCAAGGGATGATATGTCAGGATGAGTTGAGGCAGCACCATTGGTAAACCTTAAAGAAAGTAATGTAGCTGAATTTTTAAAGAAGGAATGAATGTATAGATATGGTGTGATGAAAATTGTAACTGTGGATGGGACGCTGAATTTTCTGGTGAATTCCAAGAAATTTTTAAAGGGATTGGTGCTAAGATTTTATTTGCAACACCGTATTATCCAGAGACAGAAGGAATGATTGAGAGAGAGCATCAAGTAATTAAAGATGTGCTTTTTAAGCTATGTGGAACTAATGGGGCTAAATGGAAGAGTTATTTCCCTTTAGTATTACTTGCAGATAGGATTTCAGTAAAAAGGACAACAGTTTTTACACCTTATGAACTCATGTTTGGTCAAAGGGCGGTATTACCTATTGATCTGAAAGCTGGATCTTTTCTAGGATGCAAGTTGGATCAAGTGCACTTGACTGAAGACTTGATTTTAGAAAGAGTAGCACAGCTTGAAAGGAAGGATGAGTTCTTGTAAAAGGCATATGAAAGAATGATGCAGATTAGGAACAAATCAGTGAAATATTGGGATGAGCGCTTAGCACATAGATTAAGGGAACCATTAAATCCAGGGGATTTGGTTTTGGTATACAATAGAAGTCTTGAAAGTCAATGGGGGAAAATGTTTGCATAAAGATGGAATAGTCCTTATAGGATCAGAAAACAGATAATTGGAGGGTTTTTCTTACTTGAAGAATTGGGTGGTACTGAATAGAAAAGACATGTAGCGGCCAATCAGATCAAAAGATTCTACCCAAGAGGGATATCAGTGACATAAGAATCACCTCTGGGATGAGAATAAACTAAAAAATATGTTTGAAATTCTATATTATCCAGAAAGAGTATAAAATATCATTATGATATTTTTTGGGGAAACTATGTGAGGCTATGACACAGCTGTGAAAGGTAGGGAACAAGCATTGGCGATGAGACTATGGCTGAATAAGCAGTTGGCATTAGTGCTCAATATAGATTTATGAATGGTAGAATTATTGTTTTCAGAAGAGACATGAAGAAAGGGGTGAACTAGATAGAGGATCGGCTATCTGGGCAAATCAGAAATCTACTGTATGCTTAGGAGAAAGCAGGAAATTTAGCTGAAGAAGATTGTAAGATGAAGTGCCCAAAAATTTAGGCAACTTTTTCATGAAAGGTCTCAATGATGAAGTTAAACTGTGGGGTTCAAAGTTGCTTAAAGGTAGTAGGGGGAGCAAGAACAATTACTCTATAGGTATAGTTTATGGGGATAAAATGCAAATGCATTGCAAAGCACTACGCTCTTTGCTCATGATTTTTTAGGAAAAGTTAAGACTTAATGATAGTTACAAATTTTAATGAAAATCATAGTTTAAAGAGGTAACTATGTACAAGTGCTAAAGTAATGGTGCTAATCAGAAAGTAAAGTGAAGAAGAAAAGTTAAGAATAATTGAAGTCTGCTTCAAAACTACTGGGGAATCCTTTCCACTCTTCTGGCATAAAAAAGTTGTTGGGGTCCGCAGGAAAACCAGGAATAGAAGTGGAACTAATTTTGTTCATCAACTGACTGATCATTTCTATATGATTATAGTGGGCATTCAATTTTTTATCTGAGAACGCAGGAGCACAATTAAAGGAGATTGAAATAGCATTTTAAATGAGACAAAGGCCTGAGAAGATTTGCATGGAATGGACAAAGGGTAGGGGTTGAGGAACCCATCCTAAGGAAATGTATTCTTTAAAACCTTAGGATAGAGTAATATCAGGGGGCGTGGAAGCAGAAAGCACTCTTACAGAATTGGGCACAAATGTAGAGGAAGATTGCATGGCAAAGTCTTGTTTGGAGGAGGAAGGTGATTCAGCCTTGGGTTGAATGGAGATTTCTCATCAAGAGTAGGCAGGTAGAGATGCGCTATGAATGGGTAAGGTTTCATTAGAATGTAAAGTAGAGCTAGTAGATCTAGCTAGTACAGTAGGGGCGCTGGATGTATCTCCAGGAGGAAACTGTACAAATTCATTAGACAATGAAGGATAAGTGTAGGAAAAGGTACAAGTTTTATGGAGCAGCTATCACAGGAAGATCTGAAGATGGCATAACAATGAGGCTTAGAGAAAGTAAATTTAAAATCATGGTGGCAGCAAAAGCTGAAAGCTTGATCTCTAGGTAAGGTACAATATTGGGTCATGTCTAATTAGATTTGCAAGCTCTCTGGGTTTGGATAAGGAGTGAGTAGGGAATACAAGGCCTATTTATAGGCGCTATAAAGATACAAGTGAAGGAAGCGTCGGATGTTATCCAAGTAGGGATGTTACTCAGAAGAAGAATAAAGAGTAACAAGGGTAATTGGGAAAAAGTTAGCACTAAGGAGCACAAGATCTTGGGAAGGTCTGAGTTTACTTCAAGAATATTTGGTTGAAGAGGATATGGCACTAAAAAATTTAGATATGTGGGAAAATTTTTATTGTCTCAAGGTTATTTCAGAAGGAGGAAAAAAAGAAGATTTGCAGAAGAGATCTTATTATTTCTAAGAATTTATAAGATTCTCTAACTCTCACAGAATAATCATGTGCAATATTTGGCAACACATTATTTTTAAGGGAAAATAATTTTCTATTACAAGGCAAAAATAATAAAACAATAAATAATAAGATACACTATTTACATATTTCTACAACAAGGAATAATTCAACATTTTAAAGAATTTTTTTGCTGAAGAAATAAAGGAAAGTTAGTTTTAGAATAATAAATAAGAAAAAGGAATAAAACTTACTTTAATGTCTATTAAGGAAGGTGTACTCCCAGTCATTATAAATATTGTTATAAGTTGAATTTAGGGTTTCTACTAGGGTGACGTGATTTTGAACATCCTTATTTTTGAGGGCCCAAGTGTTTTTGAGGTAAGTAAATACTGCATCAAAATAAGTATTGACACAATTGAAAGTGCTGTAATAAGGAGCCACAACCACTTGATTTAGGACTTGCCAATCTTGAGGGCAAGGTACGTGGATTCAAGGAGTGTCTTCCTAAAAAGTATTATTTGATGTTTGAGGAGCTGAGAACAAATTTTCAGGGGTTAAAAGTGGAGGAGTGGCCTCTTGCTTGGGCCAGGTAATTGTGTCTTCTGTGACAGGCAAAAAGCTAGCACCAGGCACTGTAGCCCAGAAGGAATCTTCTTCCAGACCCAGAATAAGAACTTCAAAGCAAGGAGTTGGAGGAGTAGCAGTGTAAGGAGTATTAGGAGCCTCCTAAAAATAAAAAATAAGAAAAAAAGAAAGAGAGAAGGAAATTTAAAGGAAGATTTATCTGAAATTGAAATAAAAATTTGGAGAAAAAGAGGAAGGACTTACTGTATGAATTTACTCTTCAGAGAAGAGTGAATGATGCATTGTCTTAGACGCAGTGCTTGGCGTAGGTGAGAGATGATGGGGTTTAGCTCTCTTAGGAGCAAGGTTCTTGAGAGCCAGCTTGCTCATTAGATTCAATTTCAATGCATTTGGATTGATGACAGGAGAAGGGGTGTTTGCAGCAATGGCAGGGGGGCCATTTAGGCTGAATTTCTTTTTGAAACATTTTGTAGAAGTCACATGACTAGGGGAAAGAATCAGCGCTGAATGTTTGAGAGGAAGAGAAAAGAGGAGGAAAAGTTACTTTGAAAAAGCCGTTACCACAATGGGATTTTGGGAAGGGACACAGAGTAATGCAGTTCTCACTACAGAGTTGGCAATTCTCAGCTCAGGTAAGGAAAACTTTAATGGCTGGAGAAGTAACAATGGCAGTTTTCTGCATGTCAAAAAATTGATGGATGGTGTCGGCAATATTTTTATTAGAGGTCATAATAGATAAGAAGAAAGAAGAAGAATGAATGAGGAGAAAGTGCAAGATATGCACCTGGTTTTATAGCGCCTGGGGACATTTGTGAGTAAAGAAAGACTGTGGTACACATCTTGCAGTAACACAGAAAGGCTGCAGCTCACAGCAAGCGCAACAAAGGGGTTGTCAGGTAGGATGGCTACAGAAGCGCAAAAAAGGGGTTTTTGATAGCACAGAAAAGGTAGACTCTCTGCGCACAGTTTTTTTTTGTTTTTATTAAGGATTTATGAGCTGCGGAAAGAAAAAGGTCAGGGTAAGTACATAACGGGCTAAAAGACAAGGAAAATATGGTATGTACTTGCAAGACTCATGGGAAGCTCTAGACACATGATATGGATTTACCAGGAAGCAACAGAGATGGCATGAAGTGTACGTTTAGATAGTAAAAATGCTTTTAGGTGAAGCTATGCCCACCCATGAAGACAAAAAACACGTCAGAGAAAGAAGGTAGCACTAGGAAGGCAAAAAGGTTGCAAGTAGCGCTCAAGCAAAAGATAAGAAGGATAAGACTTTAAATAATAAAGTCATTTGCTGAAGTGTGAAGGTTTTCATGATTATTGGATACTCATGGTTCCAGCGTGGGTCATTGCAATAGGTATGAAAGGCAGTGCAGTACCTATTATTTTATCAGGGATCTCAGGAAGCATAGGGTATGTACAAAAAAGGTAGTGTGTTTTAGTGCTAATGGCTGTACTTCCACAAAATTTTCAGGTGCTATTGGAACAAAGCCCATACTAATAGATTTACATAGATCTTTGAGATACTTAGATACCATTTGACATGCCTGTATTAGTGCTGAACTTGTGTAGGAAAACCCATATGGCAAGGAAACATAGGAAAGGGGTGCTGAACATACAAATGTATATAAGCACTCACTTGAAAATAGTAGAGGTGTGTGTGTGAGTTAGTAAATAAATAACAATAGATATTTTTACGATAGAAAGAACAGATATATTTTACTTTTTTTGTACATATTGGGTGTGCATGCCTGAAGTAGCGCTGTAGAGTTATTTTATTGCTACAGTAAGGATAGTATTAGATAGAGTGCTTCAAGAGGGAGTGACTGAGAATACTAGCACTTACTGAGAATAGATCTAGCCAGAAGTTTGATTGCTTATATTAAAAAAAATTATTTTTTTCTTTAAAAAGACCTCTATAAGTTATTCTACTTTCTCCTCCATAGTAAAAATAAATAACTACACTTACAATATGTGCTTACACTGTCTTTAAATATTAGAGTGGCAGGCACTTTCTTTTTAAAATTGTATTTAGAAAGGAGAACCAACCCATATTGAAATTGTGTCTATAGCTTAGTATTATAGAACTTTTTTTCTTTCTACAACAACTTTCCACTTCTCTTTGAAATTCACACTCTTTTGTTTTCTCTGAGAAAAGATGAACTCTTCCCAACTCCTCTGCATCAAATCTGGCCTTTTCAAAGTTTTATTGAAGGAAAAAATTCTCCTCCAAATCTAAGGCCCATTGATCTTTCATTAGCATATGATCAAACTTCATTTTCTCAAAGTTGAGTGCATTTTTGCAATAGAGGATTTTTCAGAGAAAATTGAATAGAAAAAATAAATAAATATGTTATTGAATAATATATATAGTGAACAATTCTTACTTATATCTTTTTTCTCAAAATAATTGTCAAGGGAGCCCAAAAAGCTAGTTGAAGTATTACCATATTTTAAATGATGTTTCAAGTTTATTGAAGTTGAGACATGACACTTTAGTTTGAAGTTTGAGCTAGAGGGTTCAGGAAGTTCATCTAAAGCAGCCTGAAAAGTGGGATTCTCATTGCTGGAATCATTAATATTTTTTTGAAATTTGAGCTTGAATAGGAGAAGACTAGAAAAGAATGAATGAGAAATTTAGTGAAGAATTCAGGAAAAAAGAGAAAGTAAACATGCATCAAAATATTGGGGCTCTGAGGACTCAGATCTTCTCTATAATAATTGTTCTGCTTGATAGCCGGGATCATCTTCAGGTGAAATATGGTTAGAAGCTGAGTGGATTGATGTCCTTCAACTGCTGGTGTGTTGGGAGGATTATTAGATGGTTGAGAACCGGAGGGCATATCCTTGGTAGTTTCATGGAGAAACCAAGGGTTGACGTCAATTCAGAAACCAAAAAGAATATACATTTCCTCACAGAAAGGACACATGACATTGAGCTTTTCAGAAACAGCAGTAATTCCAACTCCAAATCATCATCATCAATATCAAAGCCAGTAGAAGAGGCAGTAAAATGGGCCTTTTTATATTTTGATTGATTACTTTTGAACCTCTCCTTCATTTGCTTAGGATTGATGTCAATTCTCCCTTTTGTTTTCTTTTTTACTTCATTTGCCATCAACAAGAAGCCATTGACCTTTGATGAAGGTGGACATCTGATTTGGGTGGACTTCTCACATCCAAAAAATGCATCATAATTTGATTTAATTTTGAGTAAGTTGATGATGATGAGATAATCTTCCTTTTTTGGCTGTCCAGACTTTGATTTCTCAGGTGAGGGGCTTGCATTGTGGGAAGACATTTGTGATGAAGCACTTTTTTGAGTTGCCTTTTGAGTGTTGGATTTTCTGGGAGGCATTATGAAACTGGCATGTTACAAGAAAAGAGATTAAGAAGTTGAAAACATAAAAAAAAGAAGGGAAAAAACATGCCTGGTTAAAATTTTTCAACAAAATGTTTCAAATCTCAGTGAGGGGTGTGTGCCAAGGATTGATGAGAGGATGGAGGTCTGGGTGTCACATGTGACAGTGATGGGGTGGGCAAGGAAGGGATGATGTGGCCAACATGCGGTTGTGAAAAAAAAATCAAGAAAAAAGTGCTGATTTGAGGTCATAAATGACACCCATTTTTGAAATAGGTGACTTTTTTGCAAAATTTAAGTGTGGATTTACCCCCTATTTTCGAAAAACTAATTGCTTTGCAATGGATTAGTTCTGATTTCCAAATAGCGGATAGTTTCACTAAGCCACAAGGGCCCGTAAATGTAATTAAGGCGCTGATAGATTTATTTCCTCAAACTTGATTTTTATTTATTTTTCTTTTCACTACTATTTTTTATTCACATTTTTTTTCTTTTTACAGTAATCAGGCTCTCGCTACGAGAGTGTGTTTAATAACTGTAGTTGTGACACATTTAGGTTAGGTCACAACACAGCTTTGTTGTAAATTGATTATGTCACATCAGTTCCAACCTCTCTAACACCTTTCGGAGTATAAGAAGACGGAACCGACTCATTGGGTTGGGGTTTGTGGTACTATACATTCTTCATGTAAGCTGCTTTACAAATTACTTTTAACACACTGATATAAGGTATATAATCGTTGTATTTCTAAACACAACATAAATTGATTGATATAGTGAGTCAAGTGAAAGCCTACAATCTCAAGAGATCTTGCTACCAAAACATTCAAAGTTAGAGTAGCATCTTGGACTAACATCGATCGGAAGTCTCTTCTGGCTTGACTTGGTGTTAATAAGAAACAGCGATCGCTCTTGTTTGACATTGAACACACAAAACTCTCAAGTCTTGATTTAACGACTAATCATGGATGATATTGGCTTCATCAAATCACTGATAAGGATTCAGTAAGTTCTTTAACTGACACTTTTCGTTATTACCTGAACAATTTATCTCTGCGTTCCGATAGTCCGGAATTCCCTCAAAAAGTTTATCAATCTCACCGTCTCCTCGTCTCGCTCTCTCTTGTCCATTCTCAACTTTGTTTATTTTTTTGTCATATTACAGGGAATTGATTTTTTAGATATTTTTCCAATTTTCAGAGGTTTATTTATCTTCTTTCTCATTGCTTTTCGGCACTTCTCTAGCCATTCCTTTCAATTGAATTATGAGTTGCTAATATCTTTTATTTTTTTCGCCATAGATCCGTTGGCAGTTGAAACCCTAATCACTCATCTTATTCATCATCTCACGGCTACTGTCATCCCGAAAAGAAAGATTGACGTGATAGTTGGTCTTGAAGCGCGTGGATTTCTTCTGGGTCCTACTTTGGCTTTGAGACTCAACGCTGCTTTTGTACCAGTCCGTAAAAAGGGAAAGCTACCTGGCCCTTGTATAGCAGTTGAATACGTGAAAGAATACGGAAGAGTGTGTCTATTTTCTTTTTTTTCTTTTTTTTTAATTAATATTTGTTCAGATCATTATTAAAAAAAATATTTATGCTGTCCTTTTTTCGTTCTTTTTCTTCTCGTTATTTCATTTAACGAATATTCAACAAGGATGTTTTTGAGTTACAAGAAGATTCAATTAAACCAGATCAAACAGTTGTTGTTGTCGATGATCTTATCGCTACCGGTATGTTCCTGCTAATTTTTTCATTTTATAATGACTCTGCTCCTTTTGAATTTTCCAAAACCTTTCCATACCCCGTTTCAATATATTATTTGATATTCATAAAAACATCTACAACTTGTGTGGAAAGTATATTGAGTTTCTGATTTATGGTGTTCCATTTCAGGTGGTACAGCAAAAGCTGCTGGTGACCTAATTGCTAAAGCTGGTGGAAAATTAGTGGAGTACTTGTTTGTTGTTGAATTAGTTGACCTGGCGGGTTCATCTTCACTACCAGCTCCAACATACTCCATGATTAAACATTAATTTAAATTTAAATTTTCCTTTTTTTTTTTTTTTTTTTTGGGGGGGGGGGGGGAAGCGGGGGGCGGAAGAGTAGGGATTACTCAATTATTTCCATAAATATATCTAAATAAATACCGCTTGTTTGAAGATCTTTTAATTTACGTGTAAATCATCTATTTTAAATAGTGGCTTTAACAAATAAAAGATCTATGAAGTTAAGCTACCAATTCCACATGCTATCTTTAAACATCTATCTATATATATAAACGAATTAGTGCCCTAACTTCCTAAAAAAATAGGAAATTTGGCAGCTAACCTAACTGACCCCGACGGATTCCAGATTGAATACTTGGGGCTGCGCGTCGCTAGATGCAGAAGCCCCACCAGCAATTCTCATTTCACAACCACTCATTCCACTAAAAACTCGAGATTGTAAGATATATCTATCATGCGAGGTGCGTAGCATGCAGGCTCGTATAAAAGAAAAAGAAAGAAAAAATTGTTTAGGTTGAGCCAAGTAACCAGTTAGACAAAGACACTAAACCATCCCACAAAAATTTACAAATGTTTTTCAGCAGGATCTCACTACACATGAAGGAGTGAATTCTAGGGGTCATGTAATGGAATAAAGTATGTTGATTATGGTAGATTGCCATTTTTTATGGGGTCGTCTAATTACTCTTGTTACAAATTTTTATAAAGATCCGATCAGTTGTTTAAGAGTAATAAGTGAAACTTTTTGCCCATAAACATTTGTCAGGGGACTGCATTTTGTTCTAATTATTATTGCAACAAGAAAAAAATTCTTGGCCCTTTTGTCAATCTTTGTGCACTTTTTTTACTGGCGTGGCATTTTTCTTGCTGGATGTATCACCCAAAAAAAGCCTAAAACTCCCTATTTAAGGCCGGAATAGTTCTGACATAGGCAAAAAAGTAGTAAAAACTATTGGTAAAAAGGCCAAGTGTTTGTGGTTTTGCTGTACTAACCGCAAAATTTAGCCGATCAGCCATAATATTCGTAACATGGGGCAACAACGACCAAGGCGAATTTCGAAAAAAAATTAAAATTAAAAAAAAAAAATGGTTCAAAGTAAACCAAGTAAGTTGTAAGATGATGAACTTTGGTAAGGTGAAGTTAAGCACAGAGAGGAAAACGGATCAATCACCACTCCAGCTGCTTTCAAGGGTTTATGATGTTGAAATTCTTCTTAAGGAAAAATTTGTCTCTTCAATCATTAATTATTGACATCTGCTTGTTTTCTTATTTATTCTTTTATTTATTGTCTTTCTATTCGAAAGTTTTAGGTATTCGTGCTATTATGTTGCCGGGCACAGCAAATTAGCCTATCGCTCACGTGAACCATATATGTAGTCAGATCTTACTTGATATTACACGAAAGAATACGACTGGATGTTACGGGGAAGGAGGTAACAGCATCTTTTGTGTCGAGCTGGTAACGCTCAACAATAACAAATTGCTATCTGAGAGGTAGAGATATTTATCTGCTGAATAATGGGCGAGGCGAATTCCAGTTAATTGACCAAGTTGCCAACATTTTTCCTTCATTTTTTCATAAATCAAATAAAAACATAACTAACCCAAGTACCTTGTGGGTAGTTCCATCAACATTTTTGCGGAGCTGCTCATCACATAGTGACCATTGTCTAATTCTTGAACGTTCACAAGCAATTTTATGGCACTTTATTGACTATAAAAAAGCAAGCATTGGCGCTAATACTTCCAATTCTTTTCTCCCACTTTATATTACTGTGTCACAAGTATCTTTTTGTCTAAATTTTTGCTGCATATATTAATTGGCTTCCAATTTTACAAAGTATTACTTAGCGATTAATTCTTAATTTTCAAATCTATAAAAAATTCTGATACCACTTATCCTTAGTTTATAAATATGGGCGGTGATCACATCATTTCAGATGCAAGATTTTTAGTTTTGGCAGTTCTCTCCCTCGCCATTCAATTCTCTGCTTGCCCATTACGCCATAAAGGTTTAGGCCTGGGACTTGGACTTGGTATAGGTGGAGGCTACGGCATGGGAGGTGGTTACGGTTTAGGTGGCGGTTATGGCATGGGAGGTGGCTACGGCATGGGGGGTGGCTACGGCATGGGGGGTGGCTACGGCATGGGGGGTGGCTACGGCATGGGGGGTGGCTACGGTATGGGGGGTGGCTACGGCATGGGAGGAGGCTATGGCATGGGGGGTGGCTACGGTTTAGGTGGGGGTTATGGCTTAGGAGGTGGCTACGGCTTAGGGGGCGGTTATGGCGGGGGTTTTGGAAGTGGATTCGGCGGCTTCAGTGATAGCTTTGGCCAGAGTACCAGCTTCGGGAACAGTTATGGCTACGGCTCCGGTGGCGGATTTGGAGGTGGCTTAGGTGGCGGTTATGGAGGTGGCTTGGGCGGTGGATTTGGGGGTGGCTTAGGTGGCGGATTTGGAGGTGGCTTAGGTGGCGGATTTGGAGGTGGCTTAGGTGGTGGATTTGGAGGTGGAATCGGTGGTGGCCTAGGTGGTGGCATCGGTGGTGGCCTAGGTGGTGGCATCGGTGGTGGCCTAGGTGGTGGAATCGGCGGTGGCCTAGGTGGTGGCATCGGTGGCGGCTTAGGTGTTGGCCTAGGTGGTGGAATTGGCGGTCTCCTGGGAGGAATCCTCTAAAAGGTCAACAAAAAATATTAGAAAATGTTACAATGGACTTATCTTTAATACTCTAATTCTCCATGTTTAATAAAGTGTATCTATGCAATAATAGCAAATCTGTAAATTAATGTAACAATAACACTACGCACCATGTAAGATATTCCCGATGGGGATATCCATACGCGAGTTGGGGATATTTGAGTGAGGGACATAAGATCAGAAAAATAAATGTAAGAAAAGTAAGTACAAATAAAAATAAGTGCGAGAAAAGTAAGAGAAGAAAAATCATTTACAACTATGAGATTTTTTTTTTTCAAAAAAAAAAAAAAAACATTATAAAAAAATAGGAAAAAAATTAAAAATTAAATTAAAATCATTTTGTGAGAAAAAAAATAATTAAAAACCAAAATTCCCCATGGTCGCAAGATATTCTTCTTACACTTATTTTTCTCACACATATTTTCTGTCCTTATGTCACTCCCTACAATATCCCCAACTTGCGCATGAATATCCCCATCAGGGATATCTTACTTGGTGCGCAGTGTAATATTGTAAGATGATGGTCTTTGAATCTTGAAACCTTGTTGGAACTTCACCTCGGGCTTTTTTAGTCCCCCCTTACTATTTTTTGAATTGAAGTGCACCATCATAAAAGTAAACATAACAAGATGAATGATTACAACAAAAGGACGGCAATGTGTGGACTGGAATGGAACTACTTATACCGATTCAAAGCTATTGACTCTTCATGCCCCAAGCTGGGTGAGATTGTATGAAAAAAAGAAAAGAAAAGCTGTCGATTCTCCCTTATGCCCCTATGCTCTCTCCATGCTCCCCAAACCCCAGAACATGTCTTGCTATTTTGCCCGGCACATGCAGAAGCCGGCAAAATTCTTTTTGCCGCTGCCGTCCGCCACAAAATTTCTCGCACCACCTCTGCATTGCTCACCCCTTCCCCAGCCACCAACTATGTTGCACTATTCTTAATTAATTCTAACGAGGCTGCTGTCCGTCTGCGTAGCAGGCTCGATCTTAATTAATTCTAATAGGTTTCCCAATAATTTTCACCTCACCTATTTAACCACATTTCGTTTAGTAACTATTGAATTATTGTCCAGTCTTGTCTACACTCGTGTCCTGAAATATTTGTATTTAGTCACTTAGCTTGCTTTTACTTCATGCCCCATGCCAGGTGACATTGTATGGAATAAAAAAAAGAAAAGGGAAGAAATTAAAAATATTTAAATAAAGCAAATCCCCCCCCCTCCCCAATCCGTCGCTGTTTCTAAATCAGCAACAACAACCTCATCAATCCCTTTTCCCCCTCCCTAGCACCTCTCTCGACATGACCCTCCTCGACATTGTTAACTCCTCCCCCCTTCCTCCTTGTCAACATGTACAGCTCTCCCATCACCTTTGCCTCTATCCCACCACTACGTACTCTACTCTGATAAGGATAGACACCAGGTAAATAAGACTTAAGGACACGATGGACGGCAAGGACACTGGGACAGGAATGGACAAGAGACTTAAGGACAAGAGAAGTAATGAAATAAGTAAAGATAATAATTATTAAAGTAGATAAAAGAAAAGAAGATGGATGAGAGCTATTGCTGTTGTAGAGAATACATACAAGGTTACCTGATAAGGATAGACACCAGGTAAATAAGACTTAAGGACACGATGGACGGCAAGGACACTAGGACAGGAATGGACAAGAGACTTAAGGACAAGAGAAGTAATGAAATAAGTAAAGATAATAATTATTAAAGTAGATAAAAGAAAAGAAGATGGATGAGAGCTATTGCTGTTGTAGAGTATACATACAAGGTTACCTGATAAGGATAGACACCAGGTAAATAAGACTGAAGGACACTGGGACAGGAATAGACAAGAGACTTAAGGACAAGAGAAGTAATGAAATAAGTAAAGATAATAATTATTAAAGTAGATAAAAGAAAAGAAGATGGATGAGGAAACGGGAATGCATTTCCTCATCCTTATATGCTCTAAGTGATATCATCAAGTTAGGTTAATCATATAAATATGTATATGTATATAGAAATATAGTTTGAAGTAACACATAAAATATAAACTGTAAGTAACATCTACTCAGATAATATAACTTGACACCCTCCCGTGCTTAAGACAGCAATGGTCAAAGATTCAGAAGTGTTAAAAATTCAAGATGTTTAGGTCTGGATAAAGACTTTGTTAAAACATCGGCAATCATTTGAGTTGAGGGAACATAATTGATAAAGAATTCACCATTATTAACTTGTTCACGTAGCCAACAGACTCTCGTATTGATATGTCAGGTTCAATGTTGGTAAAGTAGGTTCAGAGCCAAGTTGATTCCACCTTGATTATCACCCATGAGAATTGACTTATTAGGAGGGATTGAGAAGTCATTGAATAAGTCTTTCGTCCATAGCAAGTCCTGCCCACACTATGTCATGGCATAGTACTCAGATTCATATGTTGAGAGAGCAACTGACTGTTGTTTGCAAGAATGCCAACTGATTAATCCGAGGTGGAAAACTAAGGTCCCTGAAGTGGATTTTGAATCTTCAGACTTATTGTAGTCAGCATCAGCAAATCTGATTAAGGATCCAAGTTCTGAATTGGACACCCTTCCCAAGGTAAGATTTAAATTTTTAGTTAGCTTGAGATACCAAAGAACGTGAAAGAAGGCTTGAATTTGTTGATCTGAGGGTTGATTCAAGTGTTGAGCAAGGGCGGAGGCAGCATATGCAAGATCAGGACGAGTACAAAGGACTAGATAATTAAGTAAGCCTATAGCTTGTCTATAGTTAAATAAATTAGTTAATTCGTTGGACTTGCAGGTGGTGAAATGTGAATTTGGTACAAGGGGAGTGGTGACAGTTTGACAATCTTGAAAGTTGACTTCAGTAAGTAATTTAGTGACATATAGTTCTTGAGAAAGACTAATAGTATTTTTGACTCGATCTCTGACTACCTTCATGCCAAGAACCCAGTTCAGTTATCCTTGATCTTCCATGTCAAACACACAAGAGATCTTCTCTTTAAAGTCTTGAACAGAAGGTCCAGAGATGATTAAGTCATCTACATGAATGAATACATAACAAGGATGAGTATTGTCTTGATTGATAAAAAGACAGGGATCAGCTTTGCTTGATTTGAATCTAATTTCAGTAAAGAAGCCTGATAATTTATGATACCAACATCTAGGACTTTGCTTCAGGCCATATAGTGATTTCTTGAGATGTAGACAATATTCAGGATTTTTAGGTGAGTATCCACTGGGAAATCTAAGGTATAAATCTTCATCTAGTTCCCTGTGGAGAAAGGCAGACTTCACGTCCATTTGATGGAGTTCCCAGTCCTTGTAAGCAGCAAGGCCCAGTAAGAACCGCAAGGTATTCAGTCTCCCTGTTGGGGCATAGGTTTCATTATATTCTATGCCTTCAATTTTAGAAAACCCTTGAACGCATAACCTGGCTTTGTATTTAACAATATTACCCTCTGAGTCTGTTTTCCTTTTGAAGGTCCATGTTGTACCCAGTAAGTGGTTATTTGGTGGTAGAGGAGTTTCTTCCCAGACATTATGCTTTTTGATGCTTGACAACTCACTTTCAATTGCTTTAAGCCATTCGTCGCTTTCTGAGGAATTAATGGCTTCATAAAAATTTTTAGGGGTATCAAAGGGAGTAACAATCATGTTTACATGATTGGGACGTCTTTTTGACAATTAGATATTAGATGGGTCAATTGAAGAGTTAATTTCTTTTGAGGGTTGAACATCTTTTTCTACATAAGAATAATGTTTTGGTGCCGATGGGGGATCACAAGATATATCAGGAGAGGAAATAGAGTTTTCAGAGAATGATACTGGAGGGATATAAATGGATAGATCATTTGGGGGAGTGATTATAGGTGAAGGGTTTTCAAGAGGTATGAAATTGGATAGTGAGGCATAGTCAATGTCTGGGAAAATGAGAGTTTCCCCAGTTTGACCTTTAGATATTTGACATGCTACATTAAAGGAATTCAGAAATTTTATGTTATGGGTAATTAATATAGTGTCAGTGCTAGGTGCATCAATTCTGTAGTTAATATGCCCCTCACAGTAGCCAAGGAAAATTCCCTTCTCTCCACTGGGTCAAAATTTCCCTTTGCGTTTATGTTTTTGTTGATAAAAGATTATGTCAGAGCCAAAGGGATAAAGTTTTTGAGGAACTTTAACCTTTTCATCATGCCAAACCTCCCAAGGGGATTTACTGTCAGGAAGAAATGATCTTGGTAAAATATTGAGGAAAAAAGTGGCAGTATTAACTTCCTCTGCCCACCACAGTGAGTCTAAACCCGATTCAATTAGTAAGCATTTTTCCTTTTCAACTATGGATTGATTACCCCTTTCAGCAATTGGATTCTGTTGAGGTGAGTAAGGAGAGGTTCTTAGATGAAGTATACCTTTGTTTTTAAGTAAGTTTTTCATTGAGTTATTGACTTATTCTCCCCTGTTATTGGAAACTAAACACTTGATAGAACATGAGAGTTGATTTTCAATGAGTAATTGGTGTTCTTGGAAGATCTCATATGTTTCAGATTTTAAACTCAGAAAATAAGTATGTCGATAACGAGATTTACCATCTACAATTTGAAAAAAATAGGTTTTCCTGCCTTTTGATTCTGGGGTGATAGAACCACACAAGTCCATGTGAATAACATCCAAGGGATTTTCAGGTATAGGGAGAGTACTGGAGTAAGGGAGAACATGCGACTTAGCCAATGCACATTTTTTACAACTGAAATCAGTAAAATTCAAACCTGGAAATAATTTTGCCATGGTCTGATTACTTGGATGACCATATTTGTGATGTAATAGTTGAAGATTTTTCTTGTCTTCAGAGGTGACATTATAAATTGAAGGGGTGGATAAAGGGAAAGTAATGATACAACCACTTATAGAACATTCAACGTGTGTTATATCTTTGTTATTAATTTTTAAGATTCTGTCCTCTTTGAATAGACTCCAATAGTCAAGAAGTATGTCAATAGCTGCAATTAGGTTGGCTTTGGCAGTAGGTACATAGAGCAGATGCTCAATTTTGAAGATATGGCCGGATGATGAACAGAATGTTACTTTGCCTTGTCCAAGGGCTAGTAACTCATCTCCATTTGCCATAGATAGACTTAATCTTGTGGGTTTGTACTTGGAAAAGTATTCCCATGAATTGAAAATGGAATAGGAAGCGCCACTGTCCAAGATGGCATGGTTGAGAGGAATATTGAAAAATACTGAAAGAGCCTTAGCATTATTTATGTCCTTGTTCTCTCTTTCCTTTTTGTGTTTTAAGAGCTCATCTCGTTTTTTGGGATGAAGTTGAAAACAAGTGGCCTTGGAATGAGGTGCCAAAGGATTATGCTTGCCTTTGGAGCAGAAGTTTTTAGTTCTAGTTTCCATGGCTAGAACTGTCCCAGTAGTGATGTTGGATGTGTTAAGTGCCTTTCGCCTGATAACTTCAGCTTCAATGTCCGCAAAGATACTTTCAATAGCTGCCCGTTGATTAGTTATGTCATACTTCCTAAGTATTATTGATGATAAATTTTGATAAGATTCAGGTAGCAGGTTGAGAACATAGTTTCCCATAATGTATGACAGAATTTTTTCTTTGAATAAATTGGGGGAAATGTCTCAGAATAGTTTCATGGTTCTTCGGAAGTTGTCCATTGCTTCAAGTATATTACTTTCAGAAAATTTTATTTTGAATAATTTGTTGACAATATACGAGCAGTTTTGACTGGATTTTGAAGCATAATGATTTTTAATACGTGTCCATAATGCGGCCGGTTCAACAGCGTTATTGTCAAGAATAAATTTATGTTGATTTGCTCGATCCATGAAAATCTTAATGATAGTATTTGTCTGTCGTTTTCAAATATTAAAAATGGAGAGGAGTTCAGTATTAACAGGAACCGGGCAATCCTCATTGAGGAACTGATCCAGATTTCAAACAGTAAGTGCATATTTTAAGTCGGTCTTCCAGGAACTGTAGTTTTTGTCGTTTAATTTTTCAATGCCTTTAATTTCAGAGAAATTGGAGGAATATTGAAGATAGGTGAAGTTAGGAGGAGCAGAAGTGGATTGTTTGGGCATTGAAAAATACGTGGAAGATGGGTCGGAATCTGGGTTTTCCTCTAGAGAAGTTGGTGTGTCAGGTATGTCCAGCTTTGCTTATTAATGCAGGGGAACTGGGCCAATAACCCTGATAAGGATAGACACCAGTTAAATAAGACTTAAGGACACAATGGAGGGCAAGGACACTGGGACAGGAATGGACAAGAGAAAGGTTACCTGATAAGGATAGACACCAGGTAAATAAGACTTAAGGACACAATGGATGGAAAGGACACTGGGACAGGAATGGACAAGAGACTTAAGGACAAGAGAAGTAATAAAATAAGTAAAGATAATAATTATTAAAGTAGATAAAAGAAAAGAAGATGGATGAGAGCTATTGCTGTTGTAGAGCATACATACAAGGTTACCTGATAAGGATAGACACCAGGTAAATAAGACTTAAGGACATGATGGACAGCAAGGACACTGAGATAGCAATGGACAAGAGACTTAAGGATAAGAGACCTAATGAAATAAGTAAAGATAATAATTATTAAAGTAGATAAAAGAAAAAAAGATGGATGAGGAAACGGGAATGCATTTCCTCATCCTTATATGCTCTAAGTGATATCATCAAGTTAGGTTAATCATATAAATATGTATATATATATAGAAATATAGTTTGAAGTAACACATAAAATATAAACTGTAAGTAACATCTACTCAGATAATATAACTTGAAATACTCTCTCCATTCAAACACCTTCTCTGCCTCTTTGTGGCGGACACCAACCTCTACCATCATCTATGGGCTGATACCTCATGTCACTCATCCAACCACCCTGAATCCACTCTCCTCATCAACACAATGCCTTTCATTAACATATATCTTGCCTCTAAACAAAAAATCCCTACATTCTGCAATACCAGGAAATTGACTTCAGAGATTGAATTGGTATTTGAAAACAACAAGGCCCTCCAGGGTCTCATTAAGTGCACCACTGGCTATGATGTTTCACACTCCCATCTCTCAGATCACCACACTATCTCTTCCAACCTTCCCCTATACACTCTCCCCCCCTCACTGTTTTCCCCTTTAGTAACTGGAATTTCATTGATGAGTCCTCCCTCCTACCTGCCATATTCTATCTCCTACCTACCCCCCTCCTTTCCCCCTTTGCTCAAATTGACCTGGCTGCTGAACTTTCAACCTCCACTTCATCTAAACTAGTAAACTATTTTGCTCTGATGAAGAAGCCCAGAACAAATTACCATTCCTTGTGAGACTATGACATCCTGGACCCACTCAAGCAAGCATTTTACCAGGCCTAGTTTCACCTCAAATTCTACAAGGACCCTCACCTTGTTGCTGAGTTTCTTCAAGCATGAGTAACATTTAAAGCCAAAATAAACTTCCTTCACAAACAATAATGGTTCCAGAGACTCACCTCCCTAACCCCTTCCACTTAATACCAATCAGTTAAGCCATCTCACTCTCACTCCTCTTCCCACACTAACCCCCCCTCAACTCCCAAGATGGATCTCCCATCTTGGACAGCCTGGAGAAGGCATGAAAACTCTTTTAGAATGCTTCTTTTGCTACTATCACCTGTGATTTTAGTGATCTCAAGTCCCCCTTCTACTTCTCCCTTCTCCCCTTCCCACCTTTCACTGATCATGAGCTCATCAGGGAAGGTTACAACACTAAAAAGAAGCATGCACCAGGCCCTCCTTCATCTCAATCCCCAAATCACCTCCACTCTTCTCCTCCCAATTTACCAGGCTTGCCTTGATGCAGGCCACTAGCGCAAATCCTGGAAGGTGACTAAGAACATCATCATTCCTGAGCCAGGCTGTGAAAACTACACAATCCCTAAATCTCACATACCCATAACTCTCCTCAACACAATGTAAAAACTCCTTTAATCCCTACTGACCAAGAGACTCTCCTTTCTCCTTGAATCTAGAAATTACATACCAGAGAGGCACTATGGTGGATGCCCCCTTAGATGCACCTTAGATGATCTCCTTCACCTCACAACTAGGATGTAAGACCAGTGGTGTAAAGGTAATTTAGTCATGGATTTATTTCTTGATGTGAAAGGAGTTTCCCCCTCTGTTGATATCACCAGACTCAAAGAAGTCCTCTACTTCTTCCCTATCCCTCACAATATTAAATCTCTCATCATCAACTACCTTACCAACTGATGCACTAGCATTGCCTTCTTATCCTATGAATCCCCTCACTCAAGAATTGCTCCTCTTTCCCATCCTCTACATTATCTAAAATGTGGGCTTATTTTCTCTCCCATCCCTCTATCCCACTTTCTTTGCACTTGGGTACATTGATAATGTGATCTTCTTAACTTCTCACAGAGGTGCCAACTAAATTATCAACAAGATATCAAGCTTAGGTTTGGAGGCCCTGGAATTTAGTACAAAATATGCTGCAGTCTTTAAAATTTCAAAAAAAAAGTGGTTCCTCCTAACTGATTGTAGATCCTTACTGAAAGATCACCCCACCTTATGTTTTGACAACCACAATCTCCACCCTTCTCCCTATCTGAAATGTTTTGTTATAAATAGTGAACCCACCCTTTCCTTTCCATTAATTGGCTCCAAAACCTCATTCACTGATCTCCAGTCAGTCTCCTACATTCACCATCTTGCCTCATCTAATTGGGGTATTTCCCTCAGACAATGTAAACTTCTCATATCTTCCATTCTACACTCATTTACTGAATATGAAGCCATAATGTGGCCCAGCTCTGTTATGACCTAAGTAGGCAGACTACCACTAGTTCTAACACTAGTATAAGACAGGACTGACTATGCTAGATACAGCAGTGAGACTAACTAAAAATGACTATGTTGGGACTTCCAACAGTTAGGGAAGACGGGAGACTATGCCAATTGGCAGTGAGACTAGAGAGTAACAGGATTAATAGATAAGTTCTCCAATGAGGAGCGCTGAACAGTGCTGGCCCCATATAACCCCTTTATGAAATATCCACTCTTCTGCCTCTTCACAATGCATAAAACCCATAGTGCTCCTCCTCCCCACCCCTCAAACAAGTCCTAAAAAGCTCTCACAGACCTCTATAAACCACCTGCCTACTACAAAAAGCTGAAAACAGGGCTGTGAGAAGAGCCATGGGTCTTTTAAGAATTAACCTAGTGTGTACCCTTTTCCATGTCTCAGAACCACCCACTTTTAAATCACAACTGGATTAGGTGGTGTATGTCTCCTGGATACACCTTTTTTCTCTCCCTAAATCTAACCCCATGGCTAGCTTAGCCAAAAAGTCCCTTGCTCTCCCATTACCCAAAACTTTTTATTTCCAATTTCACTTCCTCACCACTTATTGACTCCTTGCTTACACCTTCCCCCCTCCAAGACCTAGATTTTCAGTTTCCTTAAACCCTAACCCCATGGCTCCCTCCTATCTTTGACACCATCATTGGCTCCTCCAAAAAAGAGGAAATAAATTTTTTCTCTCTTTCTATTGATGAATTCCCTGCCTCCTGTTACTTTATTCATACTGATGGCTCAAAATCATTGGCAGTTTCAGTTTCTGAGACATTTGATCCATGTCTCCCTCATCCTTTTGATTCCTGCCTTGGAGAGGCCAACATATTTTCTGTCTTTGAGATAGAGTTATTAAGTATTCTTTTAGGCTTGAGTTTATTCCTTTCAAGCCCTCTTCACCCTTTCATCAAATTTCTCACCATCCTGGTGGATAACCAAGCTGTCATTCAATCTATCTCTTCACCACCACATCCCACAGAAAAATTCACCATTATTATGGGGATCTTCTCAGCTCCATAGAGATTACATCAAGCTACTCTCTCCATAAAGTTAATTTTCCAGCGGAATCCTTTCCACTCAGGAATCCCTTAGAGTAGACTTCTGGAGAATCTCACCACTTCTTTTCACAAGCCCAATACCTAACCTCCTTCCCCTCTCTTCTTCCATCTGCCTCTTCTCTCAAAAACTTCTTAAAATAATACCTTAGATCCTAACTTCTTATTTTTCCCAGTCTTGATTCCCTTAGTGTCACCGGAGAACCTACACACAAAGTCAAGGGTGATCCCAAAGTAAGTGAGATAACAGGAAGAGGGAAATTAAAACTTTGAAGCACAGAGGATTACTTCAAATAATGATTCAAAGATAGATTTAGGTAGATAACAATGGTTCAAGATAATATTCAGGGAATAATTAATGTATATGGTAAGGACACTAACTATTGTGGTAAATCTCACAAAGGTTGCAGCTTAATAATCAAAGGGAAGATTTAGGTATTTAGGATTTAATGAAATTAATAATTACAAAATAAAAGAAAAGATATAACAATAGCCTAATAAGAGTTTGAATACTATCAAAATTATATTTTTTAATTTAATTCTAGCAAATGTCAAACCAAAGTGACCCCCTTTAAATATCCTATCCCTCCTTTCACTGAACCATTAATCACCCAGCTATCATATACCCACAGACCCATTAGGGGGTATCAATGTTGATCAATCCGCAATTAAATTGATTGCGTAAAATAATCTGAATACCTCAATTATCTTCCGCAATTATTTTTGCTAATAATTGGGTTATTAGACACTTTACGTGTCAATGTTCACCTCTTATCCAACATTTTTTTACTCAATTTTTCATAACCACATCTTGGACAACTTTCTGTCATAAACACATCTTGACCTACCTTCTGCCATAACCACATCTTGGACTACTCTCTGGATATGGCTTCTACCTTGCTGCACACTCACATTCTCATCCCATCCTGTCCATTCTATCTGCTCAGAACCCCTCACCATCTCATCTGCTTGTTTCTGCTCCTTTTAATCTTCATTTATATTTTAACATGCCTTGTTGTCCTAGATCTTCTCAAAGGCAGCCATCACCCAGTTGTTCTTCAAATCCCACTACTCCCTCTTTCCCCTGCTCAGCCGAGAAATCTAAGACCGTTCAATTAAAAAAAGATGATCATCTCATTCTTATCAACTGGCTGAAAACCAAATATAACTATGATTCTTGTTTTGGTTCTGAGTATTCAAATAAAGTAGGACAGCCCCCAGCATCAAGGTGAAGAGAAATTTTGGAGAGTAATAGGCATAATGACAGAGCGTATGCTGGTTGAATGAATGTTTTGTGATTCAAGGGAGGGGAGAGCCGGTGCTTGTTCAGGATCCTCATATTCATAAAGATCATTCCACTCATCCTTTAAGTCAGCTAGGATATTGTGCAGTATAATGCAAGTCATGATCCAATGATTTGCAGTTTTGATCTCCAATTTTTTTTGAAATTGGATTCTGAGCTCCCAAAGACTAGAAAATTGTCCCTTTAAAATTCCTATAGCATGTTCAATTTGTACTCTTGATTGGGCAAGGTGATAATTAAAGGCACTTTTGGGGTCATTTTCTAAGGTTGAACCACGGAAAGCAGGTATAATGTACTTCCCACTTGCATATGCTGAGTCTGCAAGGAGGTACTGAGATTCGTCAAAGTATGAGTCAGGGGTTTGGGAAATCCTCATTCTTTGGAAGACGGAAGAGTCATGACATAAGCCAGGGAAGCCACTATGAAAAGCAATAAATTTTTTATTGACATCGCATAAAAGTTGAACAGCAATAGAGTATCTAGAAATAAGATAAAAAGTTAGTTTATGAAGGATGAGAAATTGGAGAAGATTTTGAAGAAACCTTTTTTTGCAATCAAAATAATGGTTGCCATCACGAGCAGGCTTTTGACTCAAAGGTATAGTTGTGCCATCAACAAATCCTACACAGCCAGGGAAACCTTCAGCTTTCATTACTTGAGAGGATTCAAGTTGCTGTTCTGGAGTTGGCCAAGCTAGTATTTGAGACTTGAGGGAAAGGATAGCAATCATACAGCACTTGGTGTATAATATCACGATACCATATTCTATGTTAAAGAGATTATCTAAGCGTCTTACAGCAGCACCGTTTCCATTTGAGCCAAAGCGACATAGTGCAACAGCAAGTTGGATGGCAGGATTACCCTGTTTGTTATGGAAATTGTTATGAAAGATAGGATGATCAGAGATGATTTTATAAAGTTTGAAGAAAGAGTCGGGAGAAGTTCTAAAAAGTTGGGTGAAGTTTAAATGAGGAATTTTGAGAATGGAGGCCAGATCATATCGGGGATCATGATAAAGATTTGCCCCCCTAGTAATGATGTAATGCTTTTTGGAAAGAAAACACATATAAGCTAAAGCATCTTCCGAATCAGAGTCAGATTTATAGTAAAAAACTAAAATAAAAGTAATAGCATTCATTGTTGAGTGAAGTAGCTTCCTAGTAGAGAGGTGTTTCATTGTTGCCGGTGGGAGGGTTATGTGATGAGGGAAGTGGGAATTCACTGCCAAATGTGCAGTTGGGGTGTGTAGATAGAAAAAAAACTTAAGTGTTTGCCACCAAAATTAAGTAGCATAGAGTGAGGAAATACTTAAGGATGGAATCAGCAATTATGAGTCATGTGACTTTCTTGCAAACCCCTCATGGATGAGATGAGTTTGGGATCAGGAATTAGGAATGGAAATTGGGGTATAAGAGGTGGGATAATGCATTATTGTGGATTCCTTATCCACTAGCCCTAAGGCTAGTGGATAAGAGTCTTCCGCAATTAATAATGTCTGATCCCGGAAAAAAAATTCCTGATCCCTAATTGCGGATCCCTGAACATTGATACCCCCTATTTAATCCACCAGAGTTCCAATCAATCATCTAACCTTATATCCCTTCTTCCCTGTTCAAATTTAACAGACCTCCTAATTTATTCTCAGATCCACAATTAGCCCCTGTTTGAATATTTCCTCAAATATTAGTGCTAGATTGCACGTACATTGCTTATGCTTGAAAAGTATAAACATCTTTACTTTTAGTATACTTTAAAGTTTTAATAGTGCAACTGATTCAAGAACACAATAGAATGTAATTGCCCCAAGGTTGCTTTTCATGCATTGCTAGTGGAGTTAGAACTTGAATAGTGAGGTAGTTGAGGTACTTTTTCTTGAGTGCCAAGTAACACATGACAGGTGCCCAGGTATAAAACGGGAGCTCCGTTGAGTGTGGGAATACTTCATCAAAAAACCTTTTACCATCGTCTTCTCTAATTTTTTTAATTTTAACTTTATTTATATTAAATTCCAATGCCTGAACACACTGATCATACCCCTGCTCCTCCTCACCCTCAATATGAAGAGAGACTTCCCACTTGGCGATTCAAAACTCAAGGAACGGCCTGTGTGGACATGGATTTTTTTTGCGTAGAGAGTACTGCATCTCGAGGTCCTCACAAGAAGTGCGAGTTTTGTTGATGGAATCAAGTGGCATGTAATTCACTGGCTCTCAAAAATAAATTCAAGCCCTTTACTGCTACCAAATTTTGGTCAATTTCCGACACAAGGCCATTGTTGAAGATATCTGGGAAGTGCCAACTACTAGTGATTCAGCCATGGATGAATTAGAGGGATTGAGTCAGGAGGAGAGATTGGAGATATCCAGTTGGGCTACGGATGTAGCTTCAGGGAAGCAAAGGAAGGTGGATGAAGAAGTAGACAAGGGTGTTTTAAATGCTTCAGTAAAATTAGGGAATGAAGCCACCACATCAAAAAAGCAAGACCTTATCATTGAAGATGATAATGAAGATGAAGTAGAGGTGGTAGAGAAAAAACCTTTATTTCTTGAAGTTTACCCTGAGTTTGGAGTAAGTGATTTAATTTAATTTATATTACTTAAACTTTAACTGAATTTTTGTTTTAGAGTGTGGATACCATGGAAGAGGTACATGTAGCGTTGACTAGTGTGCCAGTCCCTGAGGTTCCCACTGAGTTTGAATGGCCTATTGAGAGTGGTCTGTCAAACACTGAGGACACCAACTTAGCAGTCAAAGTATTGGATCAATTATGGTCCAAGAAACCCCATCAAACCCATTGAAGATCATTTGTCAAGGATTTATGTAAAGAGCCTGGGAAAACTGTGGATTTGGCTTTGTATGATATAGCTGAGGAATTTTTGGATATTGGGGAGTTGGTTTTTTCAAAAGGTGATGAGGTATTTGAAAAGAGTCTGAAGTGAATTCGGCAAGTGATGGAAAAGATGAAGGATTTGATTCAAAGTAAAATAGAAGAAAAAATAGTTTAGGAAAAGAAAAAAAATTAAAGTAGAAAAGAGAAATTTTATTTTTTGTATATAGTTTTATCTTGGATATTATTTTTTTTGTTTCATTTATTATGAAAAGAGAAGAAAAGAAAGAAGGAAAAAAAGTTGTATTTAAGAAAGAAGTTTTTGAAAAAAGAAATTTGATTTGAGGTTAGTTGTTTGAGAAAGCTGTCTGGATTGTTTGAGTGTTTTGATAGCTTGAATTCTTTTTTTCTTTTAGGAAACAGAAATTAAATGAAAATGGAAAACAATTTAAAAGAAAAATAAAAAAGATTTTAGAGGAAGAATATAATAATTATAATATGAAGAAATAATTTTTAGAAGGAAGAATAAATTTATTTTAATATGTGTTATAATTAGTTTGTAATTTTTTTTTATTATATATTTTTTTTTTTTTTATTTTATTTTTATTTTAATTATTTTAATTTTAATTTTAATTTTATTTTATTGTATTTTTATTTTTATTTAAAGTTTTAAATTTAGTTAAAAGAAATATACAGAAAAAAATTAAAAAAATAGATAAATGAGATTAAGATTTAAATGATTATGAATTTTTAAGTTTTAAATTTAAAAGAAATGTTAAGGATTTATGATTTTGAGTTTTAGTAAAAGAAAATAAGAAGGAGAAGAAAAAAGAACAGAGAAAGAAAGAGAGAAACAAAGAAAGAATTTCAAGGTTTAGTCTTTGAAGGATATTTTAAATGAAAAGATTTGATAAGTTCAGGAGCATTAGAAACGTTAATGGCTGGTTCCCAGGATATTTTATTAGTTGCATTGAGATAGCCTTCCCATTGCACAAGATATTGAATTTTCCCTTTGCGCCTTCTTGAATCAAGAATCTGGATTACTTCCCACTCTAGATGATCTTCTACTTCAACCAGTTCCGGAGGAGGATGGTTCTTTCCTGGGTATATTTCTCAAGCCAGCTCCAAGAGAGATACATGAAAAACAGGATGAATTGATTTCCACTTTGAAGGTAGTTTTAGTCAAAATGAATTTTTAGAAATTTCAGCATCAATTTTAAATGCACCCAAGCATTTCTCAGATAGCTTCCTAGATGGTCCAGTTGTTTGAATATTTTTTGCATTGAGCCATACCTTGTTGCCTGGTTTAAATGGTGGAGCTGATTTTTGATGTTTATTGGCCTGTTCCTTATACCTTTGATTTTCCACTTCCAGGTTAGATTGAAGTTTGTCTTGAAGTTGTGAAATTTCTCTAAGATAATTTAAAGAAGGATGGTTTATTCCTACATGAATCAGATTGAATTGAGGATGTCTTAAATAGATAGTTTTGAAGGGAGATTGTTTTGTCAAAGAATGTGCTGAGTTTTTATAAGCAAATTTGGCCAATGGTAACCATATGGTCAAATTGTCTTGCTGATAATTAACATACATTCAAGGATATTGTTTAAGGATCTGATTGAATCTTTTGGTTTTCCAATCAGTTTCAGGATGATAAGCAGTATAAAGATTCCTCATGATATTTAATTGTCAACATAATTGAGTCCAGAAAGTAGAAATAAACAAAGAACCTCTATCTGAAATATTATCATTGGGCAATCCGTGTTTAGAGAATACGTGTTCTAGAAATAATTTTGCTAAATACTCTGCTGTTGCAGTAGTAACAGTTTTAATAAAAATAGACATTTTTGAAAATCTATCAACTACAACTAGTACACTATCAAGATTATCTGATCAAGTTAATTGAGAAATAAAATCTATTGAAATTTATTCCTAAGGTTTAGAGGGAGCTGGAAGTGGTTGAAGCAACCTATATTTCCTGTGAGTAGGTACCTTGTTCCTATTATATTCATTACAGGCTTTAATATAGGCCTTGATTTCCCTAGTCATTCCTGGCCAGAAGAGATCCCTTGCTATTAACTGGTAGTTTTTATCATCCCCAAAATGACCAGCTAAAAGCAAATCATGTCTGCTATTGAAAATACATAATTTTATATCCTTATCATTGGGTCTGACTACTGTAACGTTGAAGACTAATAGACCTGATTAAATACCAAATCTTTTAGCCCCTTGCTTCAAGAATATTTTGTCTTTTGCCCCCACACAATAATCATCTTTTGATTTAGCTTCTTGAATGTTTGATAGTGGATTTTAAATTGTTTGAGTTGTCATTTTATTGAGTTGATGAGTCATTAACATTGATTTGTTGAAAATTGATTTGAAATTTGCTGGGTTCTTGTTAGCAAATGACTCCCCCCGCTCGGGGAAAACCTTGTCCCAACATGACAATATTTCTGGAACTAGGCAATTTTTTCCAGGGCAATAGGTAATAGTGAAATAAAATTCAGATAAGAACTCAGCCCATCTGGCTTAACATTGCCTCAAGACTTTGGAAGACATAAATTATTATAAAGCATTATGATCCATTAAAATCTGAAAATGAATATTAAGGCTGAGAAGAAAATAACACCATTTTTTAAGACAATGAGTAATAGCAAGTAACTATTTATCATGAATTTCATAATTTAACTCTGCTGCGATCAATTTTCATGATTCAAACACAACAGGATTAAACAATTTTGTTTCAGGATTTAATTGGGATATAAACCCTGAAATAGCATAATCACTAGCATCTGTCTCAACAATTGTCAAATCAGAGGGATTGAAATATTGAAGAATTGGTTCTGTGGTGAATGCAGACTTCAATGCTTCAAATTCCTTTTGTTCTGTATTGTTGAAAACAAAGGGAATATCTTTTCTAAGAAGAGAGGTGAGATTTGTAATAGTTTTAGGGTAATCTTTAATAAAACTTCTATATAAATTTGCAAAAACTGAAAACCCTTGTAATGATTTAAAAGATTTTGTCTCTGGCTATTCCAATACTTTTTCAACTTTTCTATCATCCATGACAAGGCCATCAGTGGATGATGTAAAACCTTAAAAGTCAATGGACTTTAGGTTGAATTTGCACTTAGTGTGCTTGGCATAGAGACCATGCTCTCAAAGACAATTGTAAACCTGTTGGACATGTTCAATATTTTCATCAAGGGTCTTTGAAAACATTAAAATATCATCTAAATAGATGACATCATGAAATATATCATTGACAAAAGTTTGAAAAGTTGAGGGTTCCTTACATAATCCAAAAGTCATAACTTAATATTCAAAACTACCAAACATAGTGCACATTGCTGTTAAAATTTCATGGCCTTCAGCAATAAATATAAGGTTTTGAGTGCCTCATAAATCAATTTTTGAGAAGAAATTAGCATGACTAAACAAAGTAAGAAGTAAAGACATAGGAGGAACTGGATATGCATTCTTAGTCACTGCGTTGAGTTTTCTATAATCAACGCACAACCTAAGACTTCCATCCTTTTTCTTTATGAAAAGAACTGGAGAGCCAGTTGGCAATTTACTGGCTCAAATGAAAACTTTTGCCACATTCTCTGAAATGTAGTCTCAAAAAGTTTGAGATTCATCCTTTGATAGGGAGTAGACAGGACCTTCCAAAGGTACTGGACCTACTAGCTCTATTTTATGAGTTCAGGGTCAATAGATGGTTACTTTTTGGCCTTACTGACTGAAAATACATTGAGGAAGTCATGATAAACTTCCAGTATAGTTGATTTAATGGCTTTAATATTGATTTGGTTGTCCTCTTTATTTTCAAAGGAGTCTGTTGAGGGTAGACCTGAATTTAGAGAGCAAGAATCACGTACCTCAAGGCTGTTGAAAACCTCTTTGAGTGAAGTAACCGAGCTAGAAAGGTTAGAAAAATGCTCATTTAGAGAAAAATTAGATGGTTGCAAATCATCTGGCAGAGAGATGTCCTCTAGCAGGACTTGGGAAGACGGGTTGTTTAACTCCCTATTGACCTGCATTGAAGAATCAGAAATATACTTAGAACAAGTGGTGATCAATCCCTCTGACCAATCAATTTCAGGATTCCAATGCATTAAAAAGTCATGACCAAGAATGGTATCATCAGAAGTATACTTAGAACAAGTGGTGATCAATCCCTCTGACCAATCAATGTCAGGATTCCAATGCATTAAAAAGTCATTGCCAAGAATAGTATTGTCCATCCTCAGGGCATCCAAGACTGTTTATTCCCACTCAAAGGAGGGAAAATTCATAAAGTTGAAACCCTATAAAACTTTATTACTAACCCAACACTTGGGTTCCTCTGATTTGACAAAAAAATTGGAAATATATTGATATCTACAAAGGTCAGTTTATGTTTTTTGGCAAAAGATAAACTGATAAATGAAATTGAAGCTCCAGAGTCAATGAGACAACTCAAAGATGTAACCTCCTTAAAAATAATAAATCTCAAACAGTTAATAGCAACTCCAGTCCTTAAGACATGGAGGTTCTGTGCACTGGGAGAAATAAAGTAGTTTAATTTGCACACAAGTAAACTATCCTCTAGTTTTTTTACTTGTTTGAAGAATATATATATATATGCAGCTCTAAAAAACAAGCTCCATTGATCTCTTATATGTAGACTATTCTATGATCACTGAGAAACTACACAAGGTACATGAGGCACTGAGCATCCAAAAAGGGTTAGGTTGGTCAAGAAAGGTAAAGTGGGGCAGAGTCGTGTGGAATGGTAGATGTTCTACTAACAGGGAGGTGTGGAGTCAATTATGGGCTATGAGGATGGTTTTTGAATCTGGAAATTTTAACTTCCCTTTCCTGAAATTTTGCACAATCTTCTAACTTTTGTTTACCCCCACAATACATACATAACCCATTATCTGCCCATATTTTCCTTTCAGCTTCTTTAATTCTCCTTTTGGATCCAATACCTTACTAATATTGATGGGACTCAAGCTTTTAGTTTTATACTTATCCTTTTCCTTGTTACTGGGTTTGGATTGGGTCAATTGGGCTGGTCCTGAGTGATTGTTTGAAGGAGGCCCAGATTTGAAATTGAAACCATGAGATTTTTTTGCGTGATGCCTTTGTTGAAGTTGTCCTTGATGCACACCATCAAGTTTGAGTATCCTATCCATTAAGCCTGTCAAACTTGCTATTTTAAGCCCATGAAGATTCAATTGATCCAGAATCCTCAAAGGAAGCCCCTTTTTGAAATGATATTTAAGAGAATCATCATTCCAGCTAACTTAATTTTGCAAAGCCCTGAAATTTAAGATATACTCAGAAGCTTTATCATTATTGTTCATGCAAAGGAAATCAAGTTTGATCTCTGCATTGTCAGTTTCATCAGGGTCACCAAACAACTTAAAAATTTGGTCTTCAAACTTTTCCCAATTATTAATAAGAAAATGAGGTTTGTTCAAGGAAATCATGAGAAGATAAGGTTTGAACCACTGTGACACCTTTCCCAATAAATAAAAAGAGGCATAAATGACCTTATAACAACATGTACTGAAAGTTTGAGGGTCATTGTGGAAAAGTAGCTTGCATGTTTCAAGAAGGGACACAATCTTTCAGGATGTTCTTCATCAAATTTGTCTGGATATTTCATCAAAAGAGTTTTAAATTTATATACTTCATATGGGGCATGATTATTAATGGTTTTAACCAGGAGTTTCATAAATTCCTTCAATGAAGCAGTGGGGCCAAGATTTGAAGGTTGGCCTGAAGTTCCGGCAGCCAGGGCTGATGGTGCCTTGTGCATGGTATCCTCTCCTTCATCTTCTTCACTGGAGTCCTCAAAATCCTGGGGGATATCCTCTACAGATTGAATTAAATGTTTGCTCTCCCTTAAATCAAGAAGCTCAAGAGAGTGAGTGCAAGAAACAAGACATAATGAGGATGGCCTATCCCTAGCGTAAGCTCTAGTGGTAGCCCCCATGGGAGGAAGTGTGCATTGAACAGGTGCCATATTTAGATTTAGCATCTGAAAGTGGTAGTAGTGCAAAGAATGAGAACTACAGAGAATTAAATTATACTGTCACCAGAAAACCTATGCACAAAGTTGAGGGTGATTTCAAAGTAAGTGAGATAACAGGAAGAGGGAAATAAAAACTTTTAAGCACAGAGGATTACTTCAATGAAGTGATTTGAAGATAGATTTAGGTAAATAGAAATGGTTTTAGATAATCTTCAAGGAATAATTAATTTATATGGAAAGGAAACTAACTATTGTGGTAAATCTCACAAAGGGTTGCAACTTAATAATCAAAGGGAAGATTTAGGTATTTAGGATTTAATGAAATTGATTATTAAGAAAGAAAAGGAAAAATATAACAATAGCCTAATAAGAGTTTGACTACTATCACAAATATATTTTATAATTTAATTATAGCAAATGTTGAACCAAAGTGAACCCCTTTAAATATCATATACCTCCTTGCACTGACCCATTAATCACCCAGCCATCATATACCCACAGCCCCATTTAATCCACCAGACTTCCCATTAAAAATCTAACCTTATATCCCTTCTTCCCTGTTCCTACTTCACAGATCTCCTAATTTACCCTCAGATCCACAATTACCCCTGTTAGAATATTGCCTCAATCTTAGCACTAGATTGCGCATACCTTTCTTATGCTTGAAAAGTATAAACATCTTTACTTTTAGTATAATTTAAAGTTTGAATAGTGCGACTGATTCAAGAACACAATAGAATTTAATTGCCGCAAGGTTGCTTTTCATGCATCACTAGTGGAGCTAGAGCTTGAATAGTGAGTTAGTTGAGGTAATTTTACTTTGAGTGTCAAATAACATGTGACACTTAGATACTCAGAGACTTTTATTCTGCTCTCATTGTTTTTAACAGCTCTCTCAAATCCCCCAAGAACATGTCACCAACTTTCCACAATTTGGCTCTGGCCACACTCCCCTCAAAGATTACTTATTTAGATTCAAAATTCTAGACTCCCCTCTCTGCACCCATTTCAAAAGTAGATTAAGGGATACCCCTGAACATTTTCTTTTATCTATCTGGCTCAGTCATCTTCTAGGGCTCTACTCATTTTAACTGCTCTAAAAAAGAATTTCAAATTCCAAAAATCTGCTCTACTTTCTCCATCCCCCATTCCCACACAAGTTTCTGCTTTTATTGTAAAAATAAAAAGATTCCCTAATAAAATTCCCCTAACCTCCTAGATTTCACATATTAGATCCCAATTTTTATTTCACATTTAAATATCTTATAAGATATACTAACCCAGTTATTATAATTTTACTAGATGCCTAATTTTTTATTCCCCTTTGTTTTGTGAGATTGTAAGAAAATTAAAAAAAAACAATAAGAGAATAAACAAGTTTAAGCTAAAACCCTTCCATTAAGTAAGTTCAATATAGTTTTTCCAAGAAACAAAACATAGATGAATTGAAGCTACTTGTACCACAGACAAATTTCCAATTTTACAAGTGTGAATTTCACTCTGATGTCCACACTTTTTTCAAGTAAAAATTTAAAAATCCACATCAAATGCACCATAAAGTTTAAAATGCCATCAATCTAGTAAAAATCTTTGAAAATGTCACAAATCTGTTTCAGTTTGACTCCTATGCCATACAAATATATTTCTCTTCCTCTCCTCTATTAGTCTTACTGAACTTATCTCTTAAATCCTATTTAACTTACTTACACTTATAGCAGCTAGAAATAGATAGAAGGTGCTAGTGTGTCTTTTTTCTTAGTGCCAATAATAATTCTGAACCAATTTTGATGTAATTAGATATGGAACGTGTATTTCTGTTAAATTCCTCTTAAGACACAGAAGAAGCAATGAGATAAAGTCAAATCTTAAAAAAAATATCCAAAGAGGAAGCTATCAGTAGCTCCAAAAATATGTACAAGTTTTTAGCATTTGAGCTCTCAATTCCTTGCACAATGAGCATTGGTGACATTTAAGAGCCACTATACACAAATTTTCAAGTTTTAATTTCTTACAAGATTAAATATAATAAATTAGTTTATTCATCCCAAGATAATAGGATTTCTTCAAATTTGGTTTTTATGACTTTAACAGATTAATACAATCATGAAATTGAAATCTAATTTTTTGCCTCAAATCTCTTATAAAATTCTTGAACATTTTAGCTCTTTACCCAAAAATTCTACTCTTCAAGTTTAATCTCAAAGAGATCCTCAAAATCTATTTAAAAAGAATTTTAAAAAAAGTGAGGATTTAGTGGTGAAGATTAAAAAGATCAATGAAATGTCAATGAGCGGAAGTGGAATAAGCAGATGAAATTTTCAATTGAATGGTGCATTTTCTGTGGTGTTACCAGTTTTGAATGGAACAAAGTGAAAACATCATGAATTCAGTCTCAAACCAGCATTCACTACAATATTTTTTTTTTGTCTTGGGGAGCAAAAATGGTGCAAAAATTATGCAAAAGTTAAGTAAAAATTATTTTTGGCACTTAAAGTTCTTAGGTTGGTCTTAAGTGCAAAAAAAACACTTCATAACTTTTGCACAACTGTTGTGTAATATTTGCACCCCATAGCAAAACAAACATGTGTTTTAGTGATTATATCTTCATGGATGTGTCTGAAATGCCTATGCCAAATTTTAATTCTCATGTTCCACCTGACCTTGTTTCTCAATTAGTAGCAGAATCCTCTCCCTCCTCATCCCACATCCTCTGACCCCAACTCCTCTAAACTTGAGCTTCACAATAAATACTGTGACATACCAATTTTAACCCCCTCTACACCCCCAGAAGTTTCCAGCTTGCCTCAAGTTCCTTACACTTCATCTCCTCTCTCCCCACCTTAGTCCATTACCCCTCCCTGTTTTAACCCAGAGTCTATTCACAGGGATTGCTCACCCATCTTTCTACATCCTGAAAAAAAACTGTGTATCCCACCACCAAGTAGAAAAAATACTATTCCCCCTCTATGCACAGCCCATCCTGCCCTATTGGATCCATAGAAAAATCTAGAAGGGCTCATATAGAATTCCTTGCGGAAGTCTAAAGTTTAGTAAGGCACTAAAGATTATTAAAAGCAGAATTTTGTGAGATTATTATTGATATTGGAAAATCCAATCTAATTTTAAAAAGGTTATATTCAAGAAAATGAGTATATAAAAGTGTTTAAAAGGGATAATTTTACAAGTCAAAATTAAAAAAAAAATAACAGATAGGAAGTAAAAATATAGGACTAAAAGTGCATGGAAATTTAATTCAGGAGTCTCAAGAAGGTTTAGGAATTTTTATGGAATTTTTAACTATTTTTCTACCATTTTTAATAATTTTATGAAGTATTTTTAGTTATATTTGGTTTTTCATAATTTACTTAACTTTGATAATTTATTACTAGGTGATTAGGGCTGCACTGACTACAAAAATTAGAGGGGATTATAAAGGAGAAGTAGCTCTATCATCTTAAATTATTATAGATTTTTTATTAGTATTTTAAGGTTCTAATTGAGTCTGGAAGTCCATACAAGCTCTATACAAACTCCAGTGATCTCCAGATGAGCTCCAGAATGCTCTGGTTAGGAAAAATAGGGTACATAACATACTATGCATATATGTCACGTGCCACGTGACACTCGAGGCAAAAGCAGCTCATTAAATCAATAATACAGAGGTCTAAATCCATACTCAAAGCGCAGAAAGAAATTCTACATAGCAACTGCGACTTTCCTTTGTGTACTCACTATTCAACCGCGCTAGTCTAAACTCTAAATCTAAATTAGTCAATCTCTCAATAGTGTGTCTCAGTCTTTTCCTCAATAAGCGAGGCACAGCGCAATAGTCAATATAATAGTCCACTAAAAGGTTTATTAAATGTCTGTGGATTATTAAAAGGGGTAGTGAGCATGGACGGAATGGTTAGTGGAGGATTAAAGGGTTGACGGATGCTAGTGAGGAGGGTCCAGGTGTAATGGGTGTATTTTTTAATGGTCTGTGGTGTGCAGAATAGTGGATGGGTATGAGGTCAATGCGAGGAGGAGTAAAGGATATAAAAGGGGTTGGGTTTTTGGTTCGACATTCTTTAGAATTAAATTATAAAACGTATATATAGTTAATAGTGGTAAAGCTTTAGGTTAAATCATTATTATTTTATCTTTATTTATTTTCTCAGTAATCATTTCTAAATCCTAAATCTTTGATTATTGAGTTTCTAACCCTTTGTGAGATCTTAAGAATTTTAATATTACCTTTAAATTATATTAGAATTCTTCTCGAACATATCTCAAAGCAGTAGCTCTTCCTTTGAGTCATCTTCGAATCACTTCCTCGAACATTTCCTCTGTGCATTGAAAAAGTTTCTAAACTCCTCCCTTCATCTCACTTCCCAGGAACACCCTCGACCTTGTGCGTAGGGTTGTCCAGTGACATTATAATTTAATTCTCTGTAGTTCTCATTCTTTGCACTACCATTTCCCTTTTCAGGTGTTTTCTAAATTCTTAAAATGGCACCTGTTCAATGCACTCCTCCTACAGGCGCTACTACTATAGCTTGCGCCAGAGGCAGGCCAACAGCCACACGGCCTGTTTCCCGCACTCACTCCTTGGAACCTCTTGACCTTAGAGAATGGGGACATTCCGTCCAATCTGTAGAAGACATCCCTCAGGATTTTGATGATTCTAGCAAGGAAGAAGAAGGAGAGGATACAATGCATGAGGCACCATCCACCCCTGCTACTCACCCTTCTGGTCAACCTTCGGAAACTGGACCATCTAATTTGCTGGAGGACTTCATGAGACTTTTCATGAAAACCCTCTCCAATTCAATGTCTTCGGAGGGATCTAAATTTAAAACTCCTTCCATGAAATCTCCTGATAAATTTGATGGAGAACATCCAGACAGATTGCGGCCGTTCTTACAAACCTGCAAGCTCCTGTTCCATAATGACTCTCGAAACTTCAATAACGACCAATCAAAGGTTGTTTACGCTTCTTCATTCCTAGCTAGAAAAGCAGAAAGATGGTTTGAACCTTATCTTCTCATGCTCTCTTCGACAGAAACCCACTTACTTATTAATAACTGGGAAAAGTTGGAGGACCAACTCTTCACATTGTTCGGTGACCCTAATGAAACTGACAACACAGAAATTGAACTTGATTTCCTTCACATGAGTGATAATGGTAAAGCCTCTGAATACATCTTGAACTTCAGAGCACTTCAAACTTGAGTAGGTTGGAATGATGCTGCCCTCAAGTATCATTTCAAAAAAGGACTTCCTTCAAGGATTCTGGATCAGTTAAATCTTCATGGTCAGAAGATGACTACTTTAACGGATTTAATGGATCAAACCCTCGAACTTGATGGCGTTAACCAAGGACGACTTCAACATCGATGATACGCCAACAAATCTCAAGGCCTAAATTTTAAATTGGGACCTTCTTCACACCCACGGAAAACTCAATCCAAACCCAATAAGGGAAAGGACAAACCTCGACATAAAAGCTCGATCCCAGGCAATATCAGCAAAGTACTGGATCCTAAAGGGGAACTTAAAGAAGCTGAGAGGAAGAGGCGAGCAGATAATGAATTATGTATGTATTGTGGGGGTAAGCACAAGCTGGAAGATTGTGTAAAATTGAAGGAAAGAGAAGGTACTAGTTCGAAGTCAAAAAACTAGTAGATAGTTTACTTTTGTGCAAAGCAAACTATCTTATCTCTCCCAGTGCACAGAACCTCCATGTCTTAAGGACTGGAGTTGCCTTAAACCGCTTGAGATTTATTCTTTTTAAGGAGGATATTCCCTTCAGTTGTCTTATAGACTCTGGAGCTTCAATTTCTTTTGTCAGTTTATCTTTTGCCGAGAAGTTACAGCTGACATTTACAGATATTGACTGAACTCCAATTTACTTGGTTGAATCAGAGGAACCCAAATATTGGGTCAGTAAGAAAGTTTTATGGGTTTTCAACTTTCCAAAATTTCCCCCCTTCGAGTGGGAATTATCAGTCTTGGACGCCCCAAGGATGGACGATACCATTCTTGGCCATTACTTTTTAACGCATTGGAATCCTGAAATTGATTGGACATGGGGATTGATCACCCCACGGACTAAGTATATTTCTGATTCTTCAATGCATGTCAATAGGGAATTAAACAACCCACCTGAAAATGTCCTGCTAGAGGACAAATCTCTGCCAGATGACTTGCAAGAATCTGATCTTTCTTTAAATGAGCAATTGGCTAACCCTTCTAGCTCGATGACTTCACTCGAAGAGGATTTAAATTGCCTCAAAGTAATTGAATTATGCTCTCTCAATTCTGGTCTTCCCTTGACAGATTCTCTCGAAGATGATGAGGACGACCAAATCAACATTGAAGCCATTAAATCAACTCTACCAGAAATCTATCATGATTTCCTCAATGTTTTCTCAATCCGCAAGGCCGATAAGTTACCACCTCATTGACCCTACAACCATCAAATAGAGTTAATAGGTCCAGTACCTCTGGCAGGTCCTGTCTATTTTTTGTCGAAGGACAAATCTCAAGTTCTTCAAGACTACATTGCAGAGAATTTAGCCAAAGGTTTCATCAGAGCCAGTAAATCTCCAACCGGCTCCCCTGTTCTTTTTGTAAAGAAAAAGGATGGTAGCCTTAGGTTGTGTGTTGACTATAGGAAGCTCAACACAGTCACTAAGAAGTATGCATATCCTGTTCCTCCTATGTCATTGCTTCTAACCCTTTTCAGTGGTGCTAATTTCTTTTTTAAAATTTATCTTAGAGGTGCTTACAATCTTATTCGCATTGCGGAAGGTCATGAACCACTGACTGCAATGCACACTAGATTTGGTAGTTTTGAATATTTAGTTATGCCTTTTGGATTGTGCAACACACCATCAACTTTTCAAACTTTTGTTAAGGACATCTTTCAAGATGTTGTCAAAAAATTTGTTGTTGTCTATTTAGATGATATTTTAATTTTCTCAAAGACACTAGATGAACATATTCATCATGTTCAACAGGTTCTAAATTGACTTCAAGATCACGGTCTCTATGCCAAGCACAATAAATGCAAATTCCATCTTAAATCAATTAATTTTTTGGGGTTTACGTTATCCATTGATGGTTTAGTCATGGAGAACAAAAAGGTCCAAAAATTCCTGGAATGTCCTGAGCCCAAAACTATTAAATCCCTCCAAGAATTTTTGGGTTTTGCAAATTTCTATAGAAGATTTATTAAAGATTACTCTAAAACTATTTCCAATCTTATTTCTATTCTTAGAAAAGATACTCCTTTTGTTTTTACTTCTACAGAACAAAAGGAATTCGAAGCATTGAAGACTGCATTCACCATGGCCCCAATTCTTCAACACTTTGATCCTTCTGATTTGACAATAGTCGAGAAAGACGCTAGCGATTATGCTATTTCAGGGGTCATTTCTCAACTAAATCCTGAAACAAAATTGTTTCATCCTGCTGCTTTTGAGTCACGTAAACTCATTGCAGCAGAATTAAATTATTAAATTCATGACAAAGAGCTTTTAGCTATTATTCATTGTCTTAAAAAATGGCGCTCTTTTCTTCTCAGCCTAGATAGTCCTTTTCAAATTCTAACTGACCATAATGCTTTGAAATACTTTATGTCTTCCAAAGTGTTAACCAGGCGTCAAGCCAGGTGGGCTGAATTTCTGTCTGAATTTCCTTTTTCTATTTCCTATTGCCCAGGTAAGAACTGCATTGTCCCAGATATTTGTCATGTCGGGATGACATTTACCCACAGCGGGGGGACGCATTTGCTGACAAGAACCCAGCAAATGTGAAATCAATTTTCAACAAATCAATGTTAACCACTCATCAACTTAATTCGATGACAGTTCAATCTTTTCAAAATCCACTATCCAACATCCTCAAAGCTCAGTCAAAGGACAATTTTTGTTTAGGGTTAAAAGACAAAATACTCTTGAAGCAAGGGGCCAAAAGATTTAGTATTGAATCAGGTCTATTAGTTTTTGAAGGTGGAGTAGTCATACCCAACAACAATGAAATAAAATTATGGATTTTCAATAGTCAACATGATTCTCCATTAGCTGGTCATTTTGAGGTTGATAAAACCTACCAGTTAATAGCGAGGGATTTCTTCTGGCCAGGAATGACCAGAGAAATCAAGGCCTATATAAGAGCTTGTTACAAATGTAATAGGAATAGGGCTCCCTGTCACCGGAAGCATGGGTTGCTTCAACCACTTCCTATTCCCTCTAAACCTTGGGAATCATAATCGATGGATTTAATTTCTCATATTCCTCTTTCTAATAATTTTGATGCTATATTAGTAATAGTAGATAGATTTTCAAAGATGTCTATTTTTATTAAAACCACTACTACTTCTACAGCAGAAGATTTGTCAAAATTGTTTCTAGAATATGTATTTTCCAAACATGGCTTACCTAATGATATTATTTCAGATAGAGGCTCATTGTTTGTATCCACATTCTGGACTCAAATGTGTTGAAAACTCAATATCACGAGGAATCTCTCCACGAGCTATCATCCTGAAACCAATGGGCAAACGGAAAGGGTCAACCAAATCCTCAAACAATACCTTCAAATGTATGTCAGTTACCAACAAGACAATTGGACCACATGGTTACCATTGGCCAAATTTGCTTATATTAACTCGACTCATTCATCGACATGACAATCTCCTTTCGAAACTGTTTATGGAAGACATCCTCGATTCAACTCAATCAACGTAGGAACTAATCATCCTGCTGAACATTATCTTTGAACCATATCACGACTCCAAGAGGAACTTAAATCAAATTTGGAATTAGCAATTTGAAGGTACAAGGAACAGGCCAACAAACATTAACAATCTGCTCCTTCTTTTAAACCAGGCAACAAAGTATGATTCGATGCACGAAACATTCAAACAACTCGACCATCAAAGAAACTGGCTGAAAAACTCTTGGGAACATTTGAAATCGACTCTGAAGTCTCTAAAACTGCATTTCGACTCAAGCTACCTCCTAAATGGCAGGCTATTCACCCTGTTTTCCACGTATCTCTCCTGGAACTGGCTTGAGAAACATACCCGGGCAGGAACCAACCTCCTCTGGAACCAGTCAAAGTAGAAGATCATCTAGAGTGGGAAGTAAGCCGTATCCTTGATTCAAGAATGCGCAAGGGGAAACTTCAATACCTTGTGGAATGGGAAGGCTTCCTCGATGACTCAGACAAAACATCCTGGGAACCAGCCATCAATGTTTCTAACGCCCCTGAACTTCTAAAATCTTTTCATCTTAAATATCCTTTAAAACCAAAACCTTAGAACTCTCTTTTATTTTATTTTTTTTTTTTTCTCTCTTCTTTCTCTTTTCTTAAAATTCTAAAACTTCTCTTTAAAATCTAAAATATCTTTACCTCTAAAAATTTCCTTATTCTTTGTTTTCTTTTCTTCTTTATTCTTTTTTCTTTCAAAAGTTTTCAACCTTCTCTAAAATAAATAAATAAAAATAAATTAAAATTAAAATTAAATTAAAAAAATAAAAAATAAAATCTTAAAATTCATTAAAATTAAAATCTTAAAAAATCAATAAATTCCTTTAAATTTTCTTTTCTCTTTTAAAACTTTTTCTTCTTTCCCTTATTTCTTCTCTTCGAACTATCAAAATTTTTCACGAACTCAATACGACAATCTTTCTCAAACTTCACTTCAACCTTTAAATCTCTCTTTTAAAATTCTTCAAACAAATTACTTCTTTCTTTCAAATTCTTTTTAAAAAAATTATTTCTTCTTTTCTTTTTCTTCTTTCTTTTCAAATAACTAAAATTCTTCAAAACTTCAATAAATAAACTTTCACAAATAACAATTTTTTCTTTCATTAAATTTTCATTTCAAACAAAATTATTTCAATCAACTATTTCTTTTTTCTTTTCAAAATTTAAACTAAAATTCCTTCAATTAAATATTCTTTCTTTTCATCTTTCAAAATTTAAAACAAAATTTTATTCAAATCTTTTTCTTTCTTCTTTTTTTCTTTTTCTCTCAAAATCTTATAAAATAAATATTAAAATTTTAATTAAAACAACAAAATAAAATAAATAAATATACAAATTGTTTCTACTTTTCTTTTCTTTTCTTTTTTTTTCCTTCCATTTTAAATTTTTTCCTTTATTTTCTCTCAAACCAATCCCTTCATCTTCTCCAAAATCACCCTTATTTCCTTCCTACGTTTCTCAAAAACCTCTACCTCTCCTACCGGTACCACTTCCCCAATCTCCAGCAATTCTTCAGCCACGTTGAAGGAGGCAGCATCAATAATCTTGTCGATATCGCCACTGAACTCTTTAATAAACCTAGCTTGTTGACCCTGGCAAGGTTTTTTCAACCATACCTGGTCAAGAGTTTCTTCATTATCCTACCTCAAGGCAATCACTGGTAAATATTCTTCAGTTGGAATCAACGGTGCCATGTTCACAATAGGAGCTCCCACACTCGAGGTTTCCACCATAGGGGCTTCCGCAATGACATCTAAATTCTAAGACATACGGTCATCAGTAAAATTTTTTCTTTGGAAAAAACAAAATTAAAATAAAATAAAATAAAAGCAAAATTACTTTGAACATTGGATCAGCCTCTAGAAATAACTTCAATGTGACTTCCACCGCCACTTCTTTTTCTTCTTCCTCATCTTCAATGACCATTCGCCACTTCTTTGGCTTCCACCTTAAGATGGGGACTTCCACCTCATCTTCCTCCTCTTCTACCCTTCGTTTTTTACCCGTGGCTTGGGTTACCCAGGTCGCCATGGTGTCCTCAACTTCCTCCTCAACTGCTTCTGATTGATCATCTCCAATCGACATGTCCCATATATCTTTGACCACTTCTTTGGTCTTTGGTATTACCCAATATTTGGTCTTGGTAAACCTTTGTTTGATGTCAGAATTTTTAGCTAAAGAATCACACACCACCCATCTCCATCAGCAAAACTTGCATTTCTGGAGAGGACCTCAAGTAGCCGTGCTTTCATCACAGAAGTATTCCATCGTTTCACAAGCCGTGCATGATTTGGAGTACTGTGGAGTAACGAGCCCACCATCTGCTTTGGGGTGAGGAGGTGTGGGAGCTGGAGTTGGACAAGCTGCCATAATAATAATAATAAGCAAGAATTAAAAAAAGGGAAAATAGTGTGAGAAGTATATGTCTCACGCTCAACAGAGCTCGTGTTTTTATACCCGGGCATCTGTCACGCGCCACGTGACACTCGAGGCAAAAGCAGCTCATTAAATCAATAATACAGAGGTCTAAATCCATACTCGAAGTGCAGAAAGCAATTCTACATAGCAACTGCGACTTTCCTTTGTGTACTCACTATTCAACCGCGCTAGTCTAAACTCTAAATCTAAATTAGTCAATCTCTCAATAGTGTGTCTCAGTCTTTTCCTCAATAAGCGAGGCACAGCGCAATAGTCAATATAATAGTCCACTAAAAGGTTTATTAAATGTCTGTGGATTATTAAAAGGGGTAGTGAGCATGGACGGAATGGTTAGTGGAGGATTAAAGGGTTGACGGATGTTAGTGAGGAGGGTCCAGGTGTAATGGGTGTATTTTTTAATGGTCTGTGGTGTGCAGAATAGTGGATGGGTATGAGGTCAATGCGAGGAGGAGTAAAGGATATAAAAGGGGTTGGGTTTTTGGTTTGACATTCTTTAGAATTAAATTATAAAACGTATATATAGTTAATAGTGGTAAAGCTTTAGGTTAAATCATTATTATTTTATCTTTCTTTATTTTCTCAGTAATCATTTCTAAATCCTAAATATTTGATTATTGAGTTTCTAACCCTTTGTGAGATCTTAAGAATTTTAATATTACCTTTAAATTATATTAGAATTCTTCTCAAACATATCTCGAAGCAGTAGCTCTTCCTTCAAGTCATCTTTGAATCACTTCCTCGAAAATTTCCTCTGTGCATCGAAGAAGTTTCTAAACTCCTCCCTCCATCTCACTTCCCAGGAACACCCTTGACCTTGTGCGTAGGTCTTCCGGTGACAATATAAATCCTGTAGACTTAGAATTGGACAGAATATAGAAACAGAAAACAAAAACTTAATAATCAACCACAACAATTCATATTATCAAAAAATATTATTATTTTACATAACAAATTAAAAAATTGTAATACCCTTATAAATATAACACTTTACATAAAATTCTATTAATTTCACTCATCATCACACATAATAAATTATAGGGTACCATTTTTAATTTCTCATAACCAGGGATATGAATATGATAACTAAATTATATAAAAAATAAAAGCTTTATAAAAATATATTATTCAATCATTTAAATAACTTTTCTAAATACAACTTCACTGTTGTTTTTCACACCCTCATTATAAATAACACTGTTTCAACATCTCAAAACCATTCTTAACAAATACTTGATTGGTCGTTTAATAAAAAGTAGAGGATTAAGCTTAGTTAATTTTGAACTCTTTATTTACTTAAAGGGACAGGGTTTTCTTTGGTTTACTCAACTCCCTTAGATTCTGCTTACAGCAAGGCGACTGTAATAGTCTTTCTAAATTGGTGGATCCCGAAATGGGGTTTAAATTCTCTATCTCTTATCAACCTTACTTGGTATTTGGACTATCTTAGCCCAAAAGAGGCTTATTAAACAAACACTAGTCTTATTTTTAATGGTTTTATCTTTTACTTTTGGGATGCACCATGGGAAATCTAGGGGTGAACTACTAGCGATCCCCTCTCCTGAACTTTAGAGTGTCCCTTCATTATGCCAGGCTTATGAATACTTTATAAACATAGGTAAATTAGAGTTAGATTTACATTTATTCTCAGATTGGTCCAAAAATGAACCTCAATTGATCTCAAGTTATGCATAAGTTGATTGAATATAACCATGGTTTTATCCTTTGTTGAGCACAAATTGAGCACAAATTGATCCAACATAAGCTTTTTAATATCCAATATGATTATCAATTTAGAGGATGAAAATTATTCCTTAAAACACCTAAGCATTACTTTGCATCCAATAGATAAACCATAAAATTTTGAAAGTAAATTTAATTTACAGTAATGATATCTTTCACTACATAATTGCAACAATAGATAAATTTAGCAAATTTTTTGATCACAAATATTAATAAATATAGGGATTGAAATAACTAATGCCATTCCTATTTTCAAATTTTAAAAAGAATATAGTCACCTCTCACCTCAAATCTATTAAGTCTTTGTAAAACTAAATTTTTTATAATTTTTTTTATTTTACCTGAAATATAAGAGCTACAGGCTATTGAAAATAAAATCTTAAGTTACTCAATTAAAAGAAATATTTATGTTTAAATAAAAATAAAAATAGTCTTTAAAGTGTATAACTTGAAAGTTTGTAATGGAAATTAATGAAGTGAGGTGTTCCTCATAAAAGTGTCCAGCACAAGTTCGATTAAACTTGTGCTGGACACTTTTGCTATATGAAGTTGGTAAGGTGCATGTTTTTTAAGAGAAGTGAGGTGTTCCTCATAAAAGTGTCCAGAACAATTTTGGCCAAACTATTTCAGGACAGTTTCACCAAAAAACAATTTGATTACATCAAATATCTTCACGTTCTAGCCTATTTTTTTTAATTTCCTTGAAGTAATAAGTTACTGTCCAAGACCAAAGAATCCAGCACAAGTTTGGCCAAACTTGTGCTGGACAATTTTGCTATATGAAGCTGGTTAGGTATATATTTTTTTAAGAGAAGTGAGGTGTTCCTCATAAAAGTATCCAGCAAAAGTTTGGCCAAACTTGTGCTGGAAACCTTTACACAAAAACAATTTGATGACATCAAATATCTTCATTGTGGAAGAAGACAGATTTGAGTTCCAGATCCAATTTCTCCAAGTGGTTGTCCAATTTCGCAGCTCTGTTTGTTAGAAAAATCCCCAATAGGTGTTGCTTGTCCTTCTTTAAATAATCCAAAAACATGAACTAAAGATATTCTTCATTGCATAATAAATGGAGTGGATACTTCATCAAATACTGATATTTCTCTTGGAAAAATGGGTTTAAAATTTAAAGAGAATTTTCCAATGCATCTTAAATTTGACACTTGAATTAAATGAATTTATGGTTATGGTGGTAGTTTAAATAAATGGAGGATGAGGGTAAAGTTTTGAAAGAGAATAAAGTAGAGAATATATATAATATTAGATCAATATTCAAAATTGAGTTTTCATGTATTTTAATCATTAATGTTAACTCACATTTTAATATTAACTAAATAATGATAGATAATGAAAGAAGTGCATTATTTTAGAGCCTAAGTTTTGTGCCAATATATTAAAATTAGTTTCTTTAAAGTTGTAAATGTTAAAAAAAATTCATTACTATTTTTCCCCTTATAAAAAATATATATATATCTTTTTCTCCTGCATTAAATTTTTTTGAACATTGTCTTATATTTTTTTATTGCAGGGAACAATAAGAGATTTCTATTTATAAGAGCTCAATATCAAACTTTTTCTAGAAAATTTATAATTATGTGCAAATATTTTTACAGAGTTATATTTTTATTAATAAATTTTTTAAAAAGGACTTAAATAGTATGCTTTTTTATATATTTGTGGAAATAAAAATGATAATTGAAATAATATTCCAGACCTAGTATATTATGTGTCATTTAATATATTTCTACTAATATCAAACCTGACCTCCCAACATTCAATAGATCTAGATATAAAATTGAATATTATGGTATGTTAAGTGTTGTGGCTCAACCATTGCACAAATCTGGTCCAACTAATGCTCAACTTAAATCCAAAGCTCTGCTCAATTTAGGGCCAATTTTTTTTCAAACTTTTTTCATATAATTTAAAAACAGTTTCCTAACACTTTCACAACATTTACCCAATGTTTTCCCAACCTCTTCCTGAAAGTATTAAAGAGAGGGAACTGCTAGAAGTTCACCCCCTTATTTCCTGTGGTGATGTCTTCTGCTTCTGGATCTGGTGTTACTCTTCCTGTCAATTCTTTGGTCAGGATTGTTTCTTGGGATGGGCCCAAGTTTGATGGGGAAGAAGTAATATGGTTTTTGAATTGTTATGAAGCTGCTTCTGCTGTTGATGGGGATTTACATCTGGACATGGAGAAGAAGGTTAGGTTCTTTATTGCAGATAGAGAGGTGTAATTAGAGGTTATTTAAATGGAGGGTTATTAAGAAGTGGGACTGGTTGAAATCTTTAAAGGAGATGGTTGATATATGGGGTATTAGCTATACTATGGTGGACCTCAACAAGACTGTTAGAGATTGGAAAGCTAAAGTTGGTGTTTCTAATATGGTGGACTTTATAATTTTATGTAGGCAGTTTACTGAAGTGGTGGATTATCTGATTCTGATGGATGATATTGGCCATGAAAATCAGTAAAAGGATTTATTTTGGTCAGAATTTATTAGGAATATCAGAATTGATGTTTTGAAGGATCTGTATAGCAAGAAAAAGATGAATAACATGCCAAATGGGGAAAGGAAATTACCAGCTTTAGAGGTCATCAAAGAACATATTCAAGCTTACTTGAAACTTATGGCTTTGGATAAGTATCAAGAATCCTGCACTGAATATGTTAGTAATATCAGTGAAGTTTTTGCCAAAAATAATGATATTATGGTCAAGGCTCAGTTGGGTCAGCCTGTTTCTAAAGTAGAGAGGAATTTTGATAATAAAATGGTGGATCATTTAGCTGACTTAACTAAGCATATCAAAATAATTTTTAAGAGACTCAGAAGGCCAACAGAGAGCCTGTGGATTCATCTTCTACTTCTTCATCTTATCAGTCAAGAGGTTATGAGAGGAAGACTTATGGGAATATTGGCAATGGAGACTGTTTTAATGGGCATGGAAATGGAAATGGTGGTAGTAATGGTAATAGTAATGGTGGAACTGGTTATAGAGGTTGTTATGGAAAACCTTGGGTGTGCTCCTATTATAATAGGAGGGGGCACAAAGCAGCAGATTTTTATTTTTTGGACAAGGACTTTCAGGCTGGTAGATTAAAATTTGATGGAAATGTTTATAAATTTCCTGATGGATTTTTCATCAAACCCAGTAAGGCAAAGCACCTTCTGATTTAGTTTGGAGGAATTTGATGGCTGAAAGGAGAGCCATATTTGAAGAATTAACTGGTGATAATGATGATGATACTAAAGGTGGTAAAAAGAATGGTAGTAATTATGGTAGAAAATTAGATAAGGGAAAATAAAAGTAGGTCAGTAAGGCCACTTTTACAACTTCATTTGTTGGATTAGAGTTGGGAACAGTGGACAGGGTGGATGAAAACTGAATTATTGGTGAATATAATATTGATGCTTCCAGAAGAGCAGCTGCTACTAAAGCTAAAAGTAGCATTCAGAGCCAACTTAGGACTAAAACGGGAAAGGCTGAAATAAAAAAGATTGAAAAGGAACCTTACTCTAAGGAAAAAATTTATCAGATGCAGAAGGGGATGGCAGATATGGGGCCTCCCAGTTTAAGGAAAATTTGACTTATAAATGGTGAGCTTATGCCTGTGGAAGATAAAAAATCAGTTTCTGAGGAAGATGTACCAGTAGCCTCTCTTCCCAGACCAAGTTATGCTGGTCCTACTCCTATGGAAGGGGTAAGAAGAACCAGTGATGGATCTGGATTAGTGAAGGAAGCTGGTGATGGAGCTAGGGTTATGGTAGATGAAGATGGAAATATGGGGGGTAAAAAAGGCAATGTGGGTCCTCAAGAGGTGCCGGGGGCTAGGTATTTTAAAACAAAAGTTCAATATGAAAGGCCAGTAGTATCTGGTCAAGAAAATGCTATGGAGAAGGTTTTGGGTAGAGTGAATCAACTCCAGATTCCTTTATTTTTAGGAGAATTATTTACAATTAGTCCTGTTCTTACAGAGAAGCAAAAGAATTATCTGACAAGGAGACAAGTATCAGTTGGAGAGGTGTAGTATATATGTGAAAATGCTGAAAATTTTGAAGGGGAGGTGGAAACTCATTTTTCTACTCCTCTAGGGTATTTAATGGTGATGTTAAATGGAAAAGAGGTAAACACCCTGGTGGATTCTGGGTCCCAAATTAATTTGATTTCTTTAGAGCAAGCAACTATAATAGGCTTTCCAATTAAAACTAGAACTGGTGAAAATTCAAGAGGCATAGGTGTGAATGCTACTGAACATATGGGTACAGAAGAGCATGTCAAGTTATGTGTTGGTGGATCTGTTGGAATAGTGCACTTTTATGTGTCCAGGGGATCTGTAAAAATTGTTCTTGGTGGGCTCTTTTTAATGGAATTTGAAGCTAGTATAGGTTATCAGAGTGGTGCGGGAATTAGTTTAGAGATTACTGGTGACATTATGAGAAGGCTTCATTTACAATTAGCACCTCCAGTAGATGATGGCTGGGAAAAAAAGCCTGGTTTTACCACAATGTGGCAGTGTTTTATGTGCACTAAGAAGAGGCAAATTAAAAGGTCAGCTTCTGGTGAATTTATTAAATATAAGTATGAATACCCTCATTTTTTGGGGTAGTTAGGGCTGATTGCTCTAATATTTCAATCTCTCCTCAAGAAGAGATCCTAAATTGAAATAGGTCAGCTAACATGGAGATAATTAAAGTGGATTCTCAATTATTTTCTGTTGATATTTCATTGGAATATCATTATGTGTCGGAATTCTCTATATGTTTATAATCTTTATCAAATTATTCTAGAAAATTTAAAGATGTTTCAAAGGGGAGAATGGGATGTATTATTTTGGATAAAAGTTGGAAAAGGAATTTGGTTAATTATAGTGATATTAGTGGTGGACTATTTTATGGCCTCCAGCAAAAGGATAAACTGAAGTTATCACATCAAAATTAACAAAAAAATATTAGTATAATAAATTCACAAAAAATAATATTTGTGATGATTCTATTTTTTTCTTCTAGCAAGGGGTTAAACTTCCAACTTTATTTACTGGTCATTTTATGGTGGAAAATGAAGGGTAAAAAGGTGTTGGAAAATTATATTATAAATTAGACAAAGAAAAGGGGGTGGTAACAAAACTATTGAAAATAAAAATTATATTTCAGCTTACTCTATTTTGGATTCTGGTGCTGACTCTGAAGAAAATGTTTATGACAAATTATATAATGGCAAAACTATAATGGATAAAATATCTCAAGTAAAAGTGGATGTTGGCATGGCAAAATACAAAAAGGTAGCAAATAAAATTAGACCAATAAATGAACCTCTTCCAGCTGAATTAAATGTGCTTTTGAGAAGACCAAATTTATCAAGAGATCCATATAACTGTCCTTTAGTCAAGAACCTGCCTGAATTTTCTGAAAATTCTAGGATCACTGTCCAGAGATTAGAGTTTGTTAATTTGGGACCTGAAGGATGGCTATCATGTGAAGAAAAAAGGTCTCTGTTGAATGTAATGGTTTAGAGGGAGAAGGCTATTGAATTGGAAGAAGAGGTGAGAGGTTTTTTAAATCATTCTTTTGGGGAGCCCTACAAGATTCCAGTTGTTTTCCATGAACCATGGCAACTGAAGCCAATTCCAATACCCACTGCTTTAAAAGTAGATTATATTGAAGTCATTAGAGAAAGAATTTGAACTGGATTATATGAGCAATTATCATCAAGTTATTCAAGTCCAATATTCTGTATTAAAAAACCTAATGGAAATTTTAGGGTAGTTTATGATTTAAGAGAACTATATAGGGTTACAATAAAAGATCCCGTAATACCACCTAGCATGGAGGAGTTTGTGGAAATGTTTTCATGAAGATTGTGTTATGGTTTAGGTGATATAATAGGCGAGTCTGACAAAAGAGAGTTGAATTTGGACTCTAGACCTCTCACAACTTTTGATATTCCACTTGGAAGACTACAGCTAACAAGATTACCTCAAGGAGAAACAGAATCAGTTGCCGTTTATCAAACTCAGATGGCTTGTATTCTAAAAGACAAAATTTTAACAATATGCTGGTATATTTATTGATGATGGTGGAATAAAAGGACATTCAACAGATTATGGTAATGAAATTTTGAAGTAAAATACAGGGATACAAAAATTTATCTGGGAAAAATATGCTGTTATTTTAGAGAGGATTTTGTTTAGGATAGAAGAGGCTGATTTAGCTATTTCAGGCTCCAAATTTTCTTGTTCTGAGCCAGCTTTGGGGATCTTGGGTCATGTGGTATGTAAAGAAGGTAGGATTATGTCAAAGAAGAAGGTAAATAAAATTCAGTCCTGGACAAGACCCAAGAATAAAACCAAAGTAAGAGGGTTTTTAGGCCCGTGTGTTTATGTAAGAATTTTTATCAAGGACTTTTCTTCATTGGATGCTACTTTGAGACAGTTTACTAGGAAGGATTCTGACTGGGAGTGGGATAAAGAGTGTGAAGAGGCTTTTTTAGGTTGAAGAAGGTATTTGGGGAAGATATTATCCTACACAAGCTAGATTATGGGAAGATGCAGGCCAGATTTATTTAGCAGTGTATTCAAGTCAGATTGATGCAGTAGTGGTTCTGTCTTGAATGGATAAACCTGATTATATAAGACCAGTCAGATATGAATATGTGGTTTTTACAGAGGTGGAATCAAAACATTCTCAACCAAAATTGGAACTTTTTGGTGTGACAAAAATCTTAAAGAAAGTTCAAAATATTTTATGGGGGCAACACTTCAAATTAAAATTCAATGCTAAATCTTTAATTCAAATGATCAATTTCCCTAGTTTACCAAATGCTCCCATGACTATATGGGTAGCTTTAATTCAGCATTTTTCTTTCAATTTAGTCCACAAGCCTTAAAAGATGTTTACTATTCCAGAGGGTTTATCAATAAGACCACCTACTGAAGATGATTCTGACTAAGAGGAATTTGGTGAAGATATACCTGCAACGAATGCCAGTACAAAAGGTGCTGAATACTTTCCTTACCTACCTTATGAGGTTAAACTGGCTGGATTAATATCTGTGGATCAATATGACAATTACCTCCCCCATGAGGTTAAACTGGAAGGATTAATATGTGTAGATAATGAAGAAAAAAATTACCTCCACCATGAAGATAAACTGGAAAATAATAAAAATACAATAAATTATGTACTTGGGGAGTTTGATGAAGTTGTAGATAAATTTGGTAAAAAAGAGCTTGGAGATGTTTTGTATATGGATGAGGATGTTGAAATTGTGTGGGATAGTAAAAATTTGGAGAATATTGTATATTTTGGAGTTTTAGAAAATTTGGTTAAAGAGAGGTTGGGTGTTTAAAAAATTTTGGTAAAAAGGTGGTTGGACAAAGATGAAGATGGTGATTCTGTAAAGGGTAAAAAGGGAAAAGAAGAAAATTTGGTTGATAAAAGGTTGGAAGGATCAAAGATGGAAAATTCAAAATCTTTAATAATGAAAAGGCAAAGTCTAGGATAAAAATTATTGGCTCATTCATGTGCAGGTGATCTAAGAGATAGAGAAGTTCCCATAGATATAATATCAATGGATTTTTAAGATGATTTCTGGGGACAGACAGGTTATATTAATAAATGGTTAAATACTTAATAATGTTAGAAAGGCTGGACAAAAGTGATAATGATGAATGGGTGGCTATCAAAAGGAAGTCACTGGAATTTCATCTCTCCAAAAGAAGATTAATTAGGAGGAGGTATCCAAATCCTCAAGTAGTTATAGCTAAAAAGAAAGGGCAAGAATTGTTTATGAAATCACTGCATGAAGATATTGGGCATAGAGGAGTTGGTGAAACTTATAGATGAAATGCTGATAGATTTTGGTGGCCAGGAGTGAAGCTGACTTTTAAAAAATGGATTGAGTCATGTGAAAAGTGTAAAATGAGTAGTTATTTAAGGCCAAGGAGCCTGGAAGTGCAACCAGTGAAAACACTTGTTTTGGTAGGGTTAGTTTGGATGCTGTTTATATTAAGGAGGGAAGATATAAATATTTGATTGTAGCCAGAGATAATTTATCTGGATGGGTAGAGGCAGTGCCTCTAATTAATTTGAATCCCAAGAATGTGGCAGAATTTTTACTGAAAAATTGGGTATATAGATATGGAGTGATGAAGTTGGTGATGGCTGATGGAGGTCCTGAATTTGGGACAGAGTTTAGAGAGGCTATATCAAAAGTTGGTTCAAAGGTTAGGGTATCAACCCCATATTATCATGAGGCTGAAGGAATGGTAGAAAGAGGGAATCAAGTTATAAAGGATGCTTTAGTTAAAATGTGTGGAGCAAGTGCTGAAAAGTGGAGACACTATTTACCATTAGTTTTATTTTTTGACAGAATTACTGTCAAAAGGACAACTGGATATTCACCATGGAAACTAGTTTTTGGAAAGAAAGCAGTTTTACCAGTTGATTCAGAGGCTGAATCATATCTTGGAGTACATTGGGACACGTTCCAGACTACTGAAGAATAATTTTGTGCAAGAATAGTTCAGCTAGAATAGAAAGAAGAAACTCTAGAAAAGTAATATACAAAAATGATGAATATTAAGAATCAGTAAGTTAGATATTTAGATAAGATGTTGGCACATAGGTTAAGGAAAACTTTGAAATTTGGAGATATGGTCTTGGTGTATAATAGTAGTTTTGAAAGTCAGTGGGGAAGAATTTTTGTAGATAGGTGGAATGGACCATACAGAGCTAGAGAACAAGTATCTTGTGGTTCATATGTATTAGAAGAGTTGGATGGAGTTGTATTGAAGAAGAGGGGAGCTTCTGATAAGGTCAAGTGGCTCTATCCTAGGGGTACTAGGTGTGTCAAAGTGTGACTCCAAAATGAGGATAAACTACTTTATTATTGTTTAAAGAAGATTTACTCTGTAAGAGATTATAAACTAAAAACTTACATTAAAATTAACATTCATTATATTCAAATGTCTCAAATTTTATGGTGAAGAAATGTGTTAGAATGTAATTCTATTTGGTAGACTTGTTCACAGGGGAACCTTTTAAATTTAATATTGGCATGTTTGGGGGTAATTGATGGGCTGGCTGCCCTATACACAATTACCCCACAAAGTTTGTTACAATTGTTTCCCTGTTTCAAGTTGAATCCTGGCTTTGTTTTTTCTATATAGGAAGTCAACTAAGACTATAAATGTCAGACAGGCTATACCAGGAGCCCAGTAAATTATATGTTAATTTATTGGACCTGAAAGAGGGCATAAGAATTGTATTTTATGTATATAAATTAATATTTTATTGCATAATAAAATTATATAAGTATCTTATTAAATATAAGTTTTATATTAATTTTATTGTTATATAAATTTTTATACATTTAAATTAAGCATAATATATTTTATATTCTACAAATAATGGCACATTTTTATGTATTTAATAATTATAAATTAATAATTAATTAATTACAAAACATATATTATAATTATATATGTAAAATTGACTTATAATGTAATTAAGTTAATTAATTAAATTTATATATTAAATAAAACTTCATATATTATTAAACAATAATATTGGGTGCCTTTTTTGACCCTTAATTGTGTCAGGAAAAACTATTAAATAAATTATAACACTTATTTAATAACATAGTATTAAAATCCCCACTTTAAATTACAAATATCATTAAATTAATGATATGTTTCATTTAAACCAGTTATTGAATTAATTACATAGTTAAAACAATTAATTAAAATTTCTTTAAACTGGATTGAATTTATTATATGAATTTTTGGGGTGAAAATAATTTTATTTGTTTTACTTAAAACCTTTACATGTCACTATAATGTCTGTTTTGGATTATTTTACTCATTGTTCTCATGTTTCAGACTTACTTGGTTACTAATTATTTTAATTAGGTGTTTTGGGAAGTCATGGTGGGAAAATGGTTAATTACTCACGGGTTTTAGTTAATTGTTTCATATTTCTCTCTTAATATCCGTGTTTCATTTCTACTCTTTTATATTTTTGTTTTAGCTTATTACTATTTTGTATTTACTGATTTGTGGCGCTTCAGAGGTCCCTTGGTCTATAAAAGGGCCTTGGGTAATCCTCTTTAAACTCATCACTTATTATACACTCTACTTACTTACAATTTTAAAAGTTATACATTTATTTTATTTTTATTAGTATTATAAATCTAAGTTAAAATAAATAAATTACTTGAAAGGTTGCAATAAGTCTAATAATAATATTAGTGTTTGCCGCGCATTGAAAATAATTCTTACTTATATAAATATATTATAATTTAATACCTGTCACTACTGTACCAAGTCCAAAGGAATTCCGTTGTCTCTCCCTCTCAAAATAATTATTTTTTATTATTTCTTTATTCTTTATTATCTTTTCCCTATATTTCCTCCTCTTCTTCTTTGTTCTTTCTCTCTTTTTCTCCTTCTTCTAGACGACCGGCTGATAATAAACTGGATTAACACAACATCAATTTATTACATTCATTTGAAGCCAGATTTCAAGGATTTTTATATATCTATATTTGATTTATGAAATTTTATTTTTGAACCTTTTATGTTAGAATTTTATTTTATTTTCATTTTAAAATTATTAAAATTAATTTGTTCAGAGATAATGATCACTGGTGTTCTCCGATTATTTTTACAAATTGGAGGGAGCCCACCCAGTGATAATTTCTATTTCTGTTTATTATGTCTTTTAAATTTTTAAAAAAATCATTTATTTTTATTTTAAATTTATTTTCTTGTGTATCCCACATCAAGGTGCACTTGGATGTGGGTATGATGTCAGGGGTATGGCTCATCAAATGGCTGGGAAGCATCTTTTATATATTTAATTTAGTTTTAAAATTTCAGAATTTTTTTTTAAAAAAATAACTTTATTTAATTTTAATTTTCAAATTTAATTTATATATTTTTTATTTCAAAATTTTTCTACTTTACAATCAATCACTTATAAAAAATATTTTAAAAAAAGTAGTAGTATGTTGATTTTAGGATATATATATATATATATAGTTTTATTTAGTTTCTCTAAAATTTCTAGCAGGAGCCTGAAGAATTAAGGAATTTTCCCTTTTTATAATGATGGAACAATGAAGGTTTCAGGAGAGGCTATCTTAAATATTTCAATCTCTTCAAATTGACAATGTTGTTTATGGTCAAGTCAAGTGGCCATTTGAAAGTGACATTTCAAAATTTTCTCTCTTGAAAATACTTCTGCATGATCTTTTTGCAAATAATCCTTGTAATGGGCCAATTTAACATTGAAAATAGAATATAATTTTTGAGAGACCTCATTACATTTCACCATAACTGAAGTGGTTTCTGGATCAGGGATAAAATAAGCAGACGGGGAATAATGGGATCCAGAAGAGTCTAGATCAGGTCATAAATAAAAGTCAAGAGAAAATTTAAAAGAAGAATGAAAATATTAATTGCTTACCATAGTCCAATGTGTCAATCTCAAGAATTAAAGGCAGGCTTGTCAGAAATTTTTCATCAAGAAGGGAAGAGTGGGGATTTATAAAGTTGTGATATGAAGGAGGTTTTAGGAAAGTTAGGATTTCTCTGGAAAGAGCAGGTACTGGAAATCCATTAACTGAGGGAATATTTCTTTTTTTAAGGTAAAATATTGGAGGACTGGGAGATCTGGGTTTTTTCGATGAAGTAGAAGGACAATGAAGGCTGCTAAATTTAGGTTGAGGAGGAATAGGCTCAGTTATACAAGGTGAAGAGAAAGAAGAAGAAAAAGGAGAAACATCCAGAGCTGATTTAGGTGGATTCAACATCACTTTTGGAGAAGTTGGTATTTTAGGAATGACAAAAGAGAGTATTTATTGGAGATAACAAGCAGCATAGAGAGCAGAAGGAGGTGGACCCAGAGACTCAGAGTCAGAAACAATATTTAAAAAGGCTGATGGTGCGAAAGGAGTAAGAAACTTATAGGTGGATGATTTTGGAGAAGGAGTAGAAGGCTTTAAATGGGGGGCAAAGCTGGTAGCAGGAAGGGAGAATGAGCCATATTTAAGGCTAGAGCATTTTCTCTTCTTTTCAAAGCAGTTGAAACAGGCCCTTTTTTAGGTGTATCTTTTCTGGTTATAAGTGTAGGTGCACTCTTGATGGTTAAAGGAACAGTAATAACAGGCTTGGTCACTAGAAGCAGTGAATTTGTAAATAGTCATCTTAAAAAAGAAAAATATAGTTAAAATGGGCTCAAGGACAGTAGTAAGCAGTTGGAATCAACACAATTATTGGTCCTCTATGACCTAAAACTGGAAATGAACTATGGTGATTCAATCCACTATTACCTTAAACTGGAAATAAACAGCAAAATGTCAATCATTGGTACCCTATGACTTTAAACTGGTAAAATTACTTTCACTTTGGTTCACCAAGACTACAAAATGGAAATCAATTAAAAGTTTGAATTTCAAGGATTTTAAGAGGTAATGTTAATCAATTGGGATATTCAACTCAGTTATTTTTAATTTATCACTGGTTCATCAGTACTCAAACTGGTACTCACTCATTTGGACAACTTATTCATTCATGAAAATAGTGAAACTAACTTTAGGAAATGGAGATGTCATTAAATAGAGTTATTTATGATTAAAGAAAGATGAAGATTTTTAAGGTTGTTGATGAAGATTGTTAAAAGTTTAAAATAAAGGTGTCAAGAATGTCTGGAAAATTATGATTTATTATAAAATTTAGGAGTGATTTTAAAGGGTTGAAAATTTATTTGAATGTTGTGATGCTGAATCATAGAAAAAAGATAGGATTTAGATTTTGTGGGTCTCATTGGTAGACTATTTTAGGTGAAGCTTGGAGGACCTTATGGCAAAAAGAATCATAGTACTTGGCTCAGGGGTAAGCCCAATGGGAATGGAATCAAAAGTATTTGGATCATTAGGGAGGCCCACTATCTCATGCTGTGACAACAATGGAGACTGGTAGAGGAGATTCTGAAGGTATTCAAACCTTTCTCTCAGTAGTGGAATCATCACAAGTCAAATATGGTTTATCAAAAGTTTATTTCAAATTATAATGATTATATGACGTTTAAAAAATATTTAAAATCAACTAGACAATAACAGTTATAAGCACCAAGATAAATTAAAGAATTAAAGTGTTAAAATTTTAAAGAAGAAAAGACAATAAAAATAAATAATCTCTTTGGAATCTCTCAACATAATTATCAAATCTTTTCATTAAAATTCTTCTCTTCATTAAATCTTCAGTATTATTAACCAGAGTTTCCTGAAAATAAGTTAAAAATTTATGCTTCATATCATTACTAAAATAAAGAAAGAGATATCTATGAAACTTAGGATAAAGATTAATTTAATCATTCTGAACTTGGAAAACATCATCTGTATTGGTGATTTCAATATCTTAGGATTTGGAAGAGATAGTAGTTGATTTGGAATTAGTAGGAGAACTATTAAATTTAAAATTAAAAGACTAACTTTTTGAGCCAGGAAATATTGTTTCAGAAAAACAGAATGGAGAAACTGGCATAATAGGATAAGGATCTTGATATGGAGGAGGAAGCTCAGGATTGAGATTTTTAGAAGAAGAAGCTGTTTTAGACTTTATATTATGAAAGAATGTGGGAATTTTGATAATCTCTATTTGGGAATGGTTGGATCAGAAAGAGCAGCTGTTCCAGTATAGACATTAGTTCTGGAAGGCATAATTGGATGATTACACTTGATTGTCTTAAGCCTGTAAAGATAACAGGCAGTTATTCTAGGAAAACCAGGGTTAGAAATACAACAAGGAACCTGGTATTTGGCGCAATTTTCACATGGGACAGCAAGGTCTTTTGATTACATATTGATGATGATATTGATTTAAAAATAAAGTGAAATTTTTCAGGACTAGTTAAGGTAGTTGGTTGAAGCAGATGAAGAGAAGATGAATATGTGTTTGAATAATTATGAAAATTTAGAAATGGGGACACTCTTCATTGGAGGGAGGATGTGACAGTCTAAATTTTAGTAAGACACTAAAGTTTATTAAAATCAGATTTTTAGGTGATTATTTTTGAGATTGGAAAAGCCAATCAAATTTTAAAATGGTTATATTTAAGAAAATAAGTATATAAAAGGGTTTAAAAATGATAATTTTATGAGTCATGATTGAAAAAATAATTAATGGACAGGAAATGCAAGAATAGGACTGAAAGTGCATGGAAATTTAATCCAGGAGTCTCAAGAACCTTTCAGAATTTTTGTGGAATTTTTTACAATTTTTCTACTGTTTTAATAACTTTATGAAGTATTTTTGGTTATTTTTGATTTTTCACAATTTACTTAACTTTGATAATCTTTACTAGGTGATTAGGGCTGCACTTACTACAAAAATTAGAATGGATTATAAAAGAGAAGTAGCCCTATAATCTATAATTTTTCTGGATTTTTATTAGTATTTTAAGGTTCTAATTTAGTCTAAAAGTCCATTCAAGCTCTGTACAAACTCCAGTGATCTCTGGACAAGCTCCGGACAAGCTCCAGTATGCTCTGGTTAGGGAAAATAAGGCACATGACATACTATGCATATAAATCCTGTAGACTTAAATTTTGACAGCATATAGAAACAGAAAAAAACAACTTAATCATCAATCACAACAATGCATATTATCAAGAATCATTATTATTTTGCATAGCAGATTATAAAATTGTAATACCCTTATAAATATAACACTTTTACATAAAATTTTATTAATTTCACTCATCATCACATATAATAAATTATAGGGTACAATTTTAAATGTCACATCACCAGGGATCTGAATATCATAACTAAATCATATAAAAATAAAAGCTTCATAGAAAATATATTATTCAATAATTTAAATAACTTTTTTTAAATACAGCTTCACTTTTGTGTTTTTTACCCTCATTATAAAGAACACTGTTTTAACATCTCAACACCCTTCTTAACAAGTAGTTTATTGTTCATTACATAAAAAGTAGAGGTTTAAGCTTAGTTAATTGTGAACTCTTTTTTTACTTAAAGGGACAGGGTTTTATTTGGTTTATACACAAGGCAACTGTAAGAGTCTTTCTAAATTTTCCCCTCTGATTAATCCCCCATTTCAGAGAGAAAAGTTGCCCCAAACTCCTCCTCCAGATCCTAAAAAGCTTCTTTCACTCACAGTTATATTCCACCTCCCAACTTACAATATTTAAATGACTATATCCAGAGTCTAAAAAACCCCTTTTCTAATTTTGACATTACCTTAACCCCCCCAAATCACCCTATCAACTTTAATCAACCCAAATGCTTAAACTAAAATTTTTTTTGTTTGGTGGGTCTTAAGACAGCTAATACTCCTGAAACTTTGTTTTAAAAACTTAATAAACTTCTATTAAAATCAAAGATCCCCCCAGGAAAGGAAACTGAACCAATTGTTACACAGAAAATTTGGCTTAAATTTGTTCCCTGGCCTCTGCCCTTATTTATTTCACATCTGTGTTCTCCTTTCATCATCCCTCTTCTAGTACTTTTCTAACAGTCATGAAATCAGTAAAGAAAAAGCTGAAAAAATTCTAGTGCAGCTCTACCCCAGAGACAATGGCCCTACAAGATACCCCCATTAATTGACACCTTCCCTGAAATACCTTTTCCCTAGAAGCTTACTTTGGATTCCTTTCCCAGTTTCAGAATCCTCTGAACTCTCAACCCTTTCCAAGCCTCCCGGCTTCTACCATTAAAAAATCTGATCCAGATTCTTCAGTCTCAAAAGACCTTCCTAAGTTCACACTCCTGGAAATTATTAATGATTGTGTCTATTTCAAGATGATCACTAACCCTTTCTCAAACTCTGTATTGTTTGTTGAGGGAGCTATGAGGTACATCTCCAATGACTTGAGAATCATAACCTCATCTGATTAAGATCTTTCTGTGCTCACCAAGACATGGAATTATTGGATTCCTAAAGTTTTTTTCTACAAACCCCCCACCTTCCCATTTATTTGTCATGGTATCTCAAAATACTTTAACCTATCCAATAAATCATGCATCAATGCAATTATCACAGGGTTAAAAAAAGATGACTGGTAGGCAAGTTGTTTTTGAGAAAGTTTAGAGTAACCCAGGAGGTAATATGTAAGGAACCCTATAGTACACCCTTTAGCCCTGTACAGGTATCATTAACATCAGTATTTTTAATTATCTGAGAAATCACAGTAGAAAAAACCACTATCAGAAAATATGTGTGAATGAAAAAAGCTTTGCACTAACTGAAACTTTCAGTTTTACTAAACCTCTGAGCCAATTAAAAATAATTATTTTCCTCAAATTTAATAAATGAAGCAAAATAATTATTTGAATTACTAATATTATGAGGAAAAGAATCCTTAATGATAAATTTTCCTATGTAATGTAACCTAAAAGATATTCCATTTTAATTGATTCTTCTTGTCGGCCGGTTGTCTAGAAGAAGGTGGAAAAGGTAATTGGAAAAAAGGTAAAAGGGGAAATAAAAAGGAAATGAAATAAAAAATAAGAAATATATAATTTTAATAATAAAAAATTAAAGACTTTTAACAAAAATGGATGGGGATCAATTTGGTTAATAAAGTAAGTACTGTTTTATTCTCTCTGTTCAATTATCAACTATTAATACTAAAGTATTCTTATCACAACCTTTAATATTTTATTTTATTAATTAAATAGGCAGAAGCGCAGTTTAAATAGGTGTAAATAAAATGAATTTTATAGTGTAATTAAAAAATATGTTTGAGTAGTAAGTGATGAGGCTACAGGGGATTATCCAAGGCCTTTTTATAGGAAATGGGTCCTTTGAAGCGCCACTACATTTGTAGATACAAGAGTCATAATAAGATGAAACAAGAAAATAAAAGAATAAGTGAAACATAACAATTTAGAGAAAAATATGAAACAAATAATTAAAACCCCAAATAAGAACCAAATTTCCCCACAGCTAATTCCCAAATCAGTAAGTAAAAATAGTGAGTAACTAAACAAGCCTGAGACATAGGAACTATGAGAAAAAATAATTCAAAACAGATGGTACAGTATGCTTTAAGGGTTTTTAAGTGAAACAAGTAAAAATATTTTGACACAACAAAATATGTAATCAATTTTAATTTAGTATAAAGAAATTAATTAATTGTTCCAACTATGTAATTAAATAATTAATTTAAATGAAACAAGTAATTAATTTATTACTAAATTAAGTTGAGAATCTTAATACTATTTTATAAAATAAGTATTATAATTTATTTAATTTTTTATTGACACAATTAAGGGTCCAAAAAACAGCGGCAATAACTTTGGGTAATAGTATATGAAAAAGTATATTTTAATCATTAAATTTAATTAATTAAAGTAATTACAATATAAGGTAAACACTTGAATATAATTATCTTATAAGTTTTTAATTAATTAATTTATAACTATTAAATAAACAATGGGCCCTTTGTTATGGAATATAATTAAATGCTTTTAAATTATCTTATAATAAAATTAAAATAATATTTACTTTATTTATATAAATAAAATATTAATATAAACTTATTATATAATATAATATTAATGTTAAATTCATACTCTGCAATTATTATGTATTTATTTAATTCCAATAAATTGTATGTTTATTTACTGGGCTCCTGGGACAGCCTGTCTGACACTTCTTATTATATTTGAATTTCAATAAGGATATATTAATATAAATTATAGAAAGAAAAAACATAAAAAGTTTATTGCAACACACCACAAATTATGGGGGCGGACTTGCTAAGAAGTCTGAAAACTTGTACCCAAACTCACCACAGATTGAACACACATTGAGCTATTGATAAAGAAACCATACAATCAGGGATGAAAACCACTCAGCAGAACAGTTTTAGGTGGGTTTTCAAGCAGAGTTCAGTATGGGTTCAGTATGAGTTCAGTCTGAGTTCCATCTGAGCTCAGGTTGAGGACTTGCTAGCAAGTCCACCCCCTATATTGTGTAGTGAAAATTATGCACAAAGCTCTATCAGTAAGTTTTCTCAACTATTTCAATTTAGAATCTCAGATTTGATTTAAATCTAAGGTGATTATTGAAAACATGTCAAGTCAAAAAAAAAAGTGTTACAAATAGCATGGAAGCTGAAATTTACAACATAAATAAATTCATATATTATATCATTGTAAAATAAATCTTTCCAACACCAAAATATAATATAGCTTTCATAAACTTTATTTTATTAGAACTATTAGAAATTTGCATGGAGAAATAATTTATTACTAATCTATAAGTGTTTTAAATATTTGTGACTACTCAATTTAACAGTCCATAATAGGGGGTATCAAAGTTCAAAACTTTGAATTATCTGAAAGGTATTTAAAGACACAAAAATAAAGCTACAGAGCTAACATAATTTCTCCTTAAAAATGTGTTTTAGGGGAGAATTATACCATATATGTAAAACTAATCATGGTGGATTTGGTGGTAAAAAGAGGTATTTTAATATAGAAGATTTGTAGCTTTGATACACCCTAATAAATTTCTTGGTGAGTTATTTTGTCTGTTGAAATAAAAGAAGGTTAAAAAAATCAAAAATTTAAACCAAAAAAGCCCCTCATATTTATAACACCATTTCAATTTTCATAAATGAAGAACAATTTAAAGTAAAAAAAATTTTCTTTGTTCATGAACATGAAAAAAAGGTTTTTTTAGTTCATCATTTATATTAAATTTTCTGTATAACATAACACAATTCACCTGGAAAATAAATTGATGTCACATTCTGAAAGGTTTATACCAATAGCAGGATTCCATACTTGAGTCAATAAAAGTGACCTTCTAGCAGGTGCCAAATTATTCTTCTGGTGATAAAAACTAGGCTTAACTAAAATATGAAATTCATATTAGATTTAAGAGTTGAAATATATTTTCATAACCAAAAATTGATTCTCAATGTGATTTTCAGGGTAAGATAAGTTTTCATCCACAATTAAAATAGTAAAAACTTCTTTCAGAGCTCAATCGATGGTTCTACATCATTCAAAGTTAGTTATTAAAAACTTTTAGTCAAAAATATTGGCATTAAAAGTTTAGTCTCTCATTAGCACCTTGACACAAACATTTATAAATCTCTCATTAAATGTATTTAGACTATTTTAATTGTAAATATTTAATAATAATTATTCACCAGAATTTTATGAAAAAATATTATTGTAATTAAAATGAATAATTTTGCTAAGAATTTAATGTATATGAAATTATCAATTCTTCTCAATATTCAAATTTTTTTAGTTCATTTTTGTGACATCCCAAAAATATTTTTTTAATCAACATGTCATCTTACCCCATTTAAAAGCTCCTTTGAAGAATTAAACATCTGTTAAGTTTATGAAATTATTATTTTAAAAATTTTTGATAAAATATTACAAAATAATTCCTTTTAAAAAGAAATAATTTTTTATTCAAAAAAAACTTTTAAAAAAAGGATGATTTTTGTCAGCCAGTAACTTATTGAACACAGTTAAACTGGTCTTATTAAAATAATTACTCAAATATTAAAATACTTAATTATTAAAATATTATATTATTAATATTTATAATTCTTCAAGTATTATATTATGTTTAAATAATATTAACTTTATTACAATAAATATTATAGCTCTTAAAGTTGTTTTTATATAATGCAAACATTTTATTTTCATTTATTTAAATTGCATCTCATTTTTATAAATTAATTAGTTTTTATAAAAAACTAATTACATCAATTAAAAAAATACAAATAAATTGAATAAAGCTGCAGAAAAGTTGTAGATCAAAGTCCATGTAATTACTGGGACACAAACCTTGCTTGAAGTTGGCTAGAAGGGGTCCAGGGAGAGCAAGGAAAGAGGCTATGGTATTTCCTTGGAACTTTAAGGGATAGTTTAACTGTGTTGTTTATTAAACTTAAACTCAAAATATCTCAATTGTATTAAACTATAGTTATTTTATTAAAACTTAATTTTATCTTTCAATTTATCTTTTAATTTCAGTCTTAAAATAATTTTATATTAAAAATTAAATTCATTTCTCATTGATTTTGTAGACTTCAACAAAATTTATGTTGTATTAAATTTTTTCTATAAAAGGGTTTCTTTTATGTTGTTTTAGAATCATCTCTATTAATTTATTTTTAAATGTGTTAAACTATATACAATAATCTTACATAAATAATACATATAATTTATTTATAATTAAATCCTTTATTTAAAATTATAACTGTTCAATGTGAATAAATAAAGGAAATATTATATTATAAAATTGTTACTCAAATATTCTAAATAAGATCATTCAACCTTATCATCATTCTATTATCCTGAAACTACTTAAATTTATATACTCACCAACTGTAAAAGCCAACAATTTTCCAGTAGCTCTATAAATATATGTGTTTTCCTCCTTTTTTTACCCCTGTATAAATTTTCATATCCCTTTTATCACCCCCAGTGGGCCCCCACTAGGCCCAGCCTGGGGCTGAGAAAGAGCTGATAATTTTCTAACTTAGTCTCATTAACAATGTTTAAAGTTCATAAAAAAATTTAATTCTCTTATAACAGCTTCCACCTTTTTTATTTACTAAAAAAATACAAACTTTCATCATATTTAAGACTTTTTGTTGCTTTTTTACTTCACTTGATACTTTATAATCCTATATTTATTTTGCAACAAGTTTATGAAGCACCTATTCAACTGTTATTGAAAAATAATCATAAAAGAAAGTAGTTTTGGAGAAAAATTCATTATATCCTTTATTTTTCAATAAAAATATATATTTCTTCTCAAATTCATGTCCCAAATATATATTGAATTCCATGTGACTTCTTTCAAAATGAACTAATATTTTTTCATGTTTTTATGCAAGACCTTGTGATACTTTTTCTTCAGTAACAGGAGTAAATTTTACTAGCGATGCATCAGGTAACTTACTGGTTGTATGTAAAAATTCTGGTAGAGGTAGTTTCTCACACTCTCAAGATTCTTCAAATAATTAAGTGGACAACAATGAAGTTTTTTAGAATTTTAAAATTTTACTATTTTTTTTGGCATCCTTTGGCTTTTTTTTTGTCTTTATTCTTGAAATGTGATTGAAGTCACATGCTGAAAAGACACACAGTCTTTTCTATTGTGTGAATTTATTTCACTTTCTCCAGTTCAAAATGACTTATGGAACACAGGAAAAATGTATTAAGTAATTACAATACAAAAATATAGGCCCAATACATTTTTTTCAATTATTTTACTAAAATCATGTTTTATACATTAGACCTTCAGATGAACCACAAGCTAACATCATTTATGATAAGTCAAAAATTATGAAACAAGAATTTATTTTTTAGAAAGAACAGATTGTGTGCACAAAAGACACAGTGTCTTTTCTGTTCACTTGAATTTCTTTCATTGCACTAGTAAAATTAGTTTAATGGACCATAAGCTTTGACTAAAATTCTTGTAGCCCAGTGGGCGAGTTGAACAGGAGCAACTGATATGAAGGCACAAGAAGGAAAATGTCAGGCTGAGGTCAAGTACAGAGATTTGATCTAGCTTGAATGGTCAGTTGTCTAGAAGATTTAAAAGGTCCTATATGAATACTTTAGTACAAATCCAATAAGTATTAAAATATAACTCAATATAAGGGTCTCAGTAATTCAAATCTCACTAATTATATATGGCTTACAATCTTATAGTTAGTAGAAAAATAGATTTAATAATTCAGATACTATTCAAAACTTTTATAAGTACTATTGATTTGTATTGTAAATTTTATTGGTTATATGTTCGATTGTAATGATAAAGAATGTAGAAAAAAAGACCAAAAACTCCCTCCTTTTATACACAATAACTTCCCCAGTGAACCCCTTGTTTTACTAGCTCTATACAAGGTTAATGAGGCCTCATTCCAACTAATAGAAATTTCCAACAACATAAAGAGTGACAAGTAACATAATTAGAATGATATCACCTGCCAAAATTCTGCAGTAATAGGGAAAATCCATCAAAAATAAAGAATAAGCAAAAAAAAGAGTATATGCGTGTAATAAATTAAAATAAAAGACTAAAAAGGGAGAGTTAAGACTAATAATTACTCAATATTAAGGGGGATTAAAGGTAGAAATTTAACCTAGCTTATAAGTACTTTTTACTCAGTCCTGGGGATATCCAAGCTGACACTTTCCCACCCAAAAAAATAATAAAAAAATAATAAGTCATACACTTTTTTTATTTTATTTTTATTTTTCAGGTATTCAGAAAATTCTGTAGCATGAAAGATTATTTCTTTAAAAAAATAAAACATAATAAAATATTATGAGTACTTATTTTTAACCCCTCAGCTGGTTGAACAGAAATTTATCTCTGTTTAAATTTTTTAAGAAGGGAGGATAGATTTGAAATTTCTTTTTCAGGTATCCATTTATCAAATTCATTTGATTTCCTCTTAAATCTCAATAAATACTCAGTTCCTTTCTCTTTAGTAAGAATTCTTTTCTTGAGTATTTTTTCAATCTCTGATTTTTCCACAATTTTTTTAGGTTGCTTTTTAGGCCTTCCTCTTCTTTTTGGAAATAAGTCAGGATCATTTGCATGGTAAGGTTTTAATAATGAGATAGGGAAAAATGGATGTTTCCTATCATATGGGGCATATACTATGAATTCCACAGCATTATTACCAGCCATTTTGCTAACTACAAAATGTCCTACAGAGGTATCCTTCAATTTGACATTACCTTGTAAGTTAAAATTTAGTGTTGTAATTAGGACTTCATCTCCTTTTTTGAATTCAAATTCTTTATGAGATTTATCCCACCTTTTCTTTTCATATTAAAATGCTTTTTGGATGCATTCTTCTGCATGCTTTCTACACATTTTTTGCATATGAATAAAGGATTTAGTACCAGGGTGTATATCTAACCTTGGTAATTTGTTTACATGGTTTACTGGGGTATTTGGTACATATCCCAGCCAGAGTTCAAATGGTTTTTTCTCTGTTACAGAATGAGTTGTGCTGTTATAAGAAAATTCAAGGCCAGGAATTAATGTTACCCAGTCATGTGTGAATTCCTCATTGTCTTTGTATTCTAATACAAAGGCACAATATCTTCTGATCATATCTTCCAGAGTCTGTAACATTCTCTCAGCCAGCCCATCAGTTTGCGGATGGTGTGCTGTAGACAATTTCAATTTACAACCTGATATTTCTATAAAAGATGTCAAGAACTCTGAAGAAAATTTAGGGTCTCTGTCACAGATTATGGCTTTGGGGAAACCAGCATTATTCATCATTTGAGTCCACCATAGTAATTCCAAGTCTTTTTCAGATACCTCTTTATGGGTAGGGATAAATTTACACATTTTTTTTAAACTATCTACAATTACCCAGCAAGAATTGAAACTTTCTTTTCCTGCTAATGGAAAGCCAGTGACAAAATCCATGTTTATAATTTCCCATGGAGCTTTTGGCTGCTCTATTTGTTATAACAACCCAGCTCTCTTCCCAGTTAATCTTTTAGATTTCTGAAAAGAGTCACATGTTTCAATGTATTTTTGTACATCTTCTTTCATGTTAATCCACCAGACTGTATTTTTAAGTCTATTTAATGTTTTGTTAAAATCAAAATGACCAGCTAAGAAGTCATCATGACAAGTACTTAACATTAACTCTTTCATAGAAGGTGGTATAACTATTTCATTACTTAGCTTTTTCCTGTAATATATGTATCCATCTTCAATTGACAATTTACCTTTTTCCAATTCAATTTTATACTTTGGAGGTAAGGTTTTAATTAATGCACTCATAGAGGCATTATTTGGATCATTTAAAATGCTAGATATTTTAGAAAAATCTTTATCAGAGGAATAATTTTCCAATATAGTTTGCATAAATTCTTCATCTAAATCCACTATATAAATCACAAATATATGTATTTTGTTATTTTCAGGTAAATAAGCTGGGTTGTCAGTATTATTTGGCAAAGGGCTTCTGGATAATAAATCCACATTAGAATGCAATGTTCCTGGTCTATGTGTGATTTTCATTCTTCCTCTGTACTCTTTTACAGCTAGTTGCCATCTAAAAATGTGCCTATTAGGTGTTTTCATATTTAGTAATGATTTCACTGCACTGCAATCTGCTATTAATTCAAACTTCTGGTCTTCCAGATAGTAATGAGATTTCTCCAGGGCCCAAAAAATGGCTAAACATTCCAGTTGGGTGGCACCATACCTTAATTCTTTCTTTCTTAAGGTTCTGGATATTTAACAGATAACTAATTCAGATAATTTACCATTTATTATCTGCTTTTTCTGTAAAGCAGCACCTAACCCTGTGAAGCTTGCATCAGTATACAAGATAAAAGGGAGGTTAAGATCTTGAAGTCCCAATTTTGGAGCTGACATTAAACATCCCTTAAATTTATCAAAGGGGTGTTGTCTTTCATTAGTCCAAATGAAAGCCTCATTTTTCCTGATTAATGTTGTTAAAGGAGCTGAAATAGATTGGTACTTTTTTATATACTGCCTATAATATCCACACATACCTAAATTACTTTGAACATCTTTCACATTCTTAGGTATACTAATGTTTTTTATTTCTTCCACTTTGTTCTGGTAAACACAAATTTTCAATCCAGATACAACGTGTCCAAGTACTTTCAAGGATTGGAACCCAAACTTACATTTCTTTAATGCAATTGTCATATTAATTTCATCCATTTTTTGAAATACTCTTTTCAGGTAATTTAAATGTTCATCATATGTTTTTGAAAACACTATGATGTCATAAATATAAACTAAAAGCCATCCTTCAACCATTTCCTGATGAAAAACACTATCCATCAATTTTTGGAAGACTGAAGGCACATTCTTTGGGCCGAAATGCATTCTCACATATTTATACATCCCCATGTGTGTGGTTATGAGTAAGAAATTCTGAGAATTTTTTTCCACAGGGATCTGGTGGTAATCTTTGTTTCCATCCAGACAGTAAATATATTTTGCACCTTTTAAGGTAGCATGGATAGAAGTTATCCTTGGAAGAGGGTAAATATCATCTAAAGTGAATGTATTCAGAGCTTTATAATCACCACATAATCTTGCTTTATCTTTTTCATAAGAGATTAAAACTGGTGAAATAACACAATACTTAGGTGTTGTGTCCACTTTTTCAACAATGACCATTTCTAAAATCATTTTAATGTTATCTTCAATGTCTTTCCTTTTTTCAGGAGAAGCTGGGTAAGGTTTCTTTTTTAAGATGCCAGGTATATTATCCAAATCACAACTTAAAGATATTTTCATCTCATGGTCTTTGACCAATCCTAGTTCATTTGAACCATGAGCAAATGCCATAGGATAAGATTTTATCAATCTCAAAGTATTTTTTTCTTCAATTTTTGAGATTTGAGGACTGAAAGAGGCTTTTTGGATTTTATTTTTCAATTCTACCCTTTCAGAGGGTGGTTCTTTCACCTTGCAGTTGTTCTTCCTTAGGAGAAATGGACAAACTGATTTTTTAGAGCAAATCTTGAATTTTCTTTTCCCATTTATGCCCATAGTGAAGCAACTATTTGCAGGATCTAGTTTGATGCCAAATTTGGTCAATAAGTCATTTCCAATAATAAACCAATCACTACAATTATTATTATCCATTACTACAAATTCACACACTGCTCTTACATATCCATTGTATTTAAAGAATACAGCAGTTTTGTATTTGCTAATTGGATTTAATACTGAACCAAAACCCCTCAAGTTCTTTTTTATGTACAGGCTCTAGTATTTCTTTATACTTACTATCAGGTTTCATTAATGTATTAGTAGAAACTACACTACCTTCAGCTCCAGTGTCAAGAATGGCATTCATTTCTTTTCCACATATAATTAAAGGTGCTCTAATAGGTGTTATTTTGTAAGTATCATGAGATATATCTTTAATAATTTCAGCTTCTTCAATGGAAGTTAAAAATGTATCTGTATGAGGTATTGCATCATTCAGGAACATAATATCCTTTTCTAATTAATATATCTCATTTTCATCATCACTGTAAGAAATATTACTTTTACAATCCTCACTAGATTCCTCCTTTTCATCTTCATGATTACTTTGTTCAGAATCATATGATTTTTCAATAAAATTTATTCTTTTCTTACAAGTATGACCTTTAGCCCAAGGCTCATTACATTTTTATCATGTGTTATTTTCTTGTCTTTTAGGGACAAGGGGAGCTGAAGGTTTTTTCTTCTCCACTGGTAACTTATTTGTAGTAGGTTTTACTACCTCAACACTTTGCTTGTAATTATTATACCTGGTTTCATATTTTTGGATCAATAATATTTCATTGCATATATTAATAAACCCAGAAGTATCTCTGATGGTTTCAGTTCTAGCAACAATAATGTCTCTGACTGATATAGGAAATTTATATATTTTTTTCTTTCCAATCATCATAAATTATTTTTGGATCCATGGCTTTCATGATTTTTATTAAATTCATTAAAAATAACATGGGTTTATCTCTAGAATTTGGATTATATCTGGCTTTCCCATGCAATCTTTTTTGAGTAATTCTATATTTTGGGCCACAAAATTGCCTTTCAATTAGTGCCTTCTATTCATTCCAGGAGTAGGTAATTCACTCACTCAATACAGATTAAAAACATAATAAGGCCACATCTGTAAATAAAGATATCAATATTGATGTAATTTCTTCATCAGGTAATTTGTATGAAAATTTTAAGTTATCAATTCTCTGAATGAATTGTTTCAAATCAGACTTTGAGTCCCCATCAAAAGAAGGGTACTGATTTAACTTAGGGCAGTTCTTTTGGTTAGTTTTTGCTTCCCTAACCTGAGGAATATTAAGTTATTCACTTACTTTAGAAAGATGATCATTTATTTCATCCTTTACTGATATTATATTCTTAGAGCCCATGACACTATTTTCATGTTCAATCATTGGTTTATCATCTGAGTGTTTCATAAAAACTGTTACTCTTTCCACATAGTAGGCATTGTCCTTTACTTTATCAGTATGTTTCAAAATGTTATCTATTTCAATTTCTACTATTTGTAACCTATCCTTTATTACAGGTACATGAGCTAAAGTATCATTCACATTTGAGAAAGATAATTTTACATTTCCCTGAATGGTAGCCATAATATTCTGATAATGTTCTAATTTATCTTGTAAATTCTTAATCTCAGAGTTTAATCTTTTATTTTCATTGATTAATTCATTATTTGAATTTTCAATTATCTTTAATTTATTGGCTGTGACACTCAATGATTGTGTGAGGTTTAATAATACACTTTCTGTATTATTTTTTCGCACTCTAGAGAATTCTCCCACTTTTTCAATTCTTAATAACAATTTGCTGATTATTTTTGATTCCATTGTATTTTCTTTTAAAAAATATTCAATTTTTTCCGTTTCTAATTTAGAAGACTCATAATCAGGCTCAAGATTTACTTCATTTGGTTCCATTTTAATATGACTAGTATTATCCTAGTGATCAATAAAACTATGCACATTGTCATCATGTAAAGACAAGTTTAACATGTTATTTTCAAATGAATAATTTTTTAAATCTTTATCAATTATATCCAGTAACTCTCTATCAATCTCATTACCTATAAGTAATTCATTGTTAGTATTATATAATTGATAATAAGAAGATGGATGACTTACCAATGTCTTATTCCAGTTCCCCTGCCTCTCCTTGCCTTTCCCCTGTGTGGGTGACTGCTGGAGCCCTTCTGTGCAGGGTTGTTGTAGTTTTGGGAATACCAGTCCCATTTCTATTTACTTACTGTAATTATTTGGTCCTCCTCTTGGGCTTGAGGTGTGGCTGATTCCACTGTGGAATTTTTGGGTGCAAATGTTGTTGGTTGAGCTTTTATTTCCACTAGAGCTTGGTTGATTTCTATGAAACTCTGTGTGGCTCTTTTCTCCAGATTTTTTATCTGGTCTACTATGTTTTTGACTCTTATTGTTAGGGCATTTAGAAGAGTGGATAGAGAGTAAATTTGTTCTTGTAAAGTATTTTTTGTTTTCTTTATTGACACTTGTCTTAAAAGTCTTTCCCTTTCCTCCAGAGACATCTGTGGAGTGTTGCTGTTGGTGGGAGAATCCTGGCCCTCCATTTGAACTTCCTGTAACAGGTCTTTCAGCTCTAGGTTTTAAGTTATACGTTTTTACCTTATTACTCACAATATCATTGTTGTTGTCACACATTTTTATATGGAATTTAAATCAAGAATTGAAATTTGAGATATCAAAACTATAAAAGGAGTTTTATCAGTATTAATCAATACTACTAAAGAAATTTTTTTGCTTACTTGTAGGTATTAAGTGAATTTATAATTGCCAAAAGTCAATTATGATTTTATGTGGTCACTTGATTTAACTGGTCTACAATATGTAGCCGTGGTTTTATATTTAAAAAAAAAATTCAGTAATATTCTTTCTAAATATTAAATGAGTTTTACAAACCAACAAAAAGGGATTAAGAGTCCTATTCAAAAGAAAACAATTAATCAGTTTTTATTATCTGGTTTATTATCTGCAAGGATCACAAAATTAATTGGTCTATTGACAGACTCCCACTAAGAACAATTTTTTATGTTAAATTAGTGGTAAAATTGTTGATTCAATATCACAATTTTATTATATAACAGGGCTTATTTTTCTGAAATTACAATATAAGTGACCCCAACCTGTTGTAATTATCCAAATATTTCTATAGGGATTTTATTAACTTGTAGCCTCTTTCTTGAACTTTTACTTACTTGAAGATAACCAACAGAATTCTTGAGGAAAGGTCTCCAATTGTCAGGCTGAGATCAAGTACAGAGACAAGAACTAGCTTGAATAGTCAGTTTTCAAGAAGATTATAAAGGTCCTATATGAATACTGTAGTAAAAACCCAGTAAGTATTAAAATATAACTCAATATAAGGGTCTCAGTAATTTAAATCTCACTAATTATATATGGCTTACAATCTTATAGTTGGTAGAAAAATAGATTTAATAATTCAGATACTGTTCAAAGACTTTTATAAGTACTATTTATATGTATTGTAAATTTTATTGTTTATATTTTTGATTTTAATGATAAAGAATGTAGAAAACAAGCCCAAAAATCCCCTCCTTTGATACACAACAACTTCCCCAATGAACCCCTTGTTTTACCAGCTCTATACACAGTTAATAAAGCCTCATTCCAACTGATAGACATGCCCAACAACATAAAGAGTAACCAGTAACATAATTATAATGATATCACTCACCAAAATCCTGAAGTAATAGGGATAATCATCAAATATAAAGAATAAGCAAAAAAAAGAGTATATGCATGTAATACATTAAAATAAAAGACTAAAAAGGGAAAATTAAGACTAATTATTACTTAATATTAAGGAGCAATAAAATTATAAATGATGGGGCTAATCATGACATTAAACTATGTGAAGTCCCCACACAAAAATAAACAAAATTGACTGAGAAACCACTTAAAGACCCAAAAAAGAGTGTGAGATGTGAGGTAACTACATGCAGTCCTTGGCAGGCACTTGCACAGGTAAATCCTTGACTAATTTAGGAAAATATAAGCATGGTAGTGAATTAAAGTGCCAAGCTTGAGTTTATTAATGAAATTAGTGCATATAATAAGGGTCAATGCACCTATAATTAAATTAGGACACTAAATAACCGCCTGTTGCCTATTTTATTGTGTTTCCCCACAGTGGGCGTAGAATGTGGGGCAATTATAGTGTTAAAAATCTTGCTTTGCCCAAAATGAAGCTATTCACACGGGAAAAATGCAGTCAGTATGTGGACAGTACACAGAAGCCATTTCTGGCATAAAAAACACCAAAATTGAAAAGTGTTTTTTATGCATTTTAGTAGCCAAATCAATAGTTCTAATTAAGACAAATTAATCTTTCAAAGCGCTTTTTTAAAATTATTAAATTTATAGGGCATATACTCAACGTTTAAGTGATTTAAAGTGCATTTATTGATTTTTACATAAAACAATGAAAACAACAGCTTCAAGTCTACTTAAAAATTATGTAGCCTTATATTTAAGGTTCTTAAGATTACCCTAACATATTCTAACTTAATATTAAATACATAAGACTTATAAAAGATGGATATATGCATGTATATAAGGTGTTATAATTGCATATATTGTAATATATCATAATTTTTACTTATGTATACAGCTTGTGTACTTTAATTTATTGTTCCCATGCATAGTCCATGTGTTTAATCTAGCTTACAAGTACTTTTAATCATTCCTGGAGATATCCAGGCTGACAGAAAAGATAGAGAATCTTTTCAGCATGTGACTTCAAGTACCTTTCATGCATAAAACCCATCAGAAAAAAATTTTTTAAAAATGCTGAAAAGATTACAAACTTGAATAAAAGTCAAAGAAAACTTAAAATACTTCAAAAAAAATTTAAAAAAATTTGAAGAATAGAAAAAATAGAAAAAAATAGTATAAAAAATAGAATAAAATTCTAAAAAATTCTAAAAAATTCTAAAAATTTTAAAATAATTTTAAAATTTAAAAAAAATCTAAATATTAAAAAAATGAAAAAATATCAAAAATACTCAAGTAAATTAAGAAATAAATTAAGTTATTAAAAAAATATCAAAATAAAAAAAAATTGTGAAGAATTGAATGAATATTTAAACTTTTCAAAAACATCTGGAAGCTTTTCATAGACTCAAAAAATACTCAATAAAATAAAATTTTTTTTCAAAAGATATTTGTTAAAAAAATATCCTTTTCCTGAAAATTACTTTACAAAATTTTTAAGACAACTAGAGTAATACTGAGGTTACTCTGGGAGTAGTCTGAGGGACAAAAAATGACTTTCCTACAGGTTGTCTTATATTTTACCCTATTTATAGAAGAAAACCCCAACTCCATTAAGTCCCTTTACCAGATTTCTTGGCTTAAACATACAGAAACTAGGACAAGAAAAAATTATTCATTGGTTCTTCTCCATTTTCATGAAAAGACTGATGCTGACCATCTTGCTTCTCCTATCCCTCTCCATTGATTCACTTAAAAAGGAAAGTTTCAGTGCATGGAATCAGTTAAACATGAAAAAGTACCTGATACCTGTGCTGTGGAAAGGGGAACCTTTCAATAAATTTCTCCCTCCCTCAAAAATGCTCCAACAGCTCTTGCCATCATAGCACCAAATTTTGCAAAGCCAAAAAATTGGAAACACCAGTGTGTTTATGGTGTTTTTATTCCCTTATTTACAGCCACCCTCTAAAGTATTCTCTTACCTCCCTTCCCAAACTTCTTGAGAAGTCCCCATTATCACCAGATATATTTCACCTACCCCATATGCCTACCTGCCCTCTCAATAAGTTCTAATGAGAGTTCAGAAGACACAACTGCCCAAATTTTTACCTATATTTTCATTTTTTCATTTCAATAGTCATAAATTCCTCTATGTTTTTATTTCCATATTTAATGACCTAGCTACTAAAAAAAATTATGTAACAGTTTTTCAGGATCCATTTCTTTCTCCTGATTATTTTTCTCCTGCCTCTTCAAAGGGATGGAACCTAATCATTACCTTGGCCCCCATGCCCTCTCCCCATCACATCCATACTAATATATACAATCCTCCTACTTATTTCTCCACATCTTAATTCATATCCAATCATTAATTTCTTTTTGACGCGGTCCTATTCCCTTTTTGAAGACTCCAATACACAACATGACATGTGGTCTGACCCCACCAAGCATCACCAAATCATTCAGAATTCTCCTAAATCCTTGATTCACCTTCCAAAATAGGAATGACACTGGTCTTAGAAGCTGGAACCCCCACTCTCTGTAACTCTAGAGATTCTATCTTTGTTATTGATATAGTTTTTAAAAATGGAAAATTTCAGCCTGGTTATATCCAAGAATGAATAAAAAAGCATATAAAATATGCTAAAAACATTTGATAAGCATGCTTAGAGCTTTTAAGTATATATAATAAGTGCACATAAGTGAAATATGTTATATACTACAGTATATGCTAAATAAATACAATTATACAAGCATATAACAACCTATTATAGGTCTTATGTACTTAACATTAAGTGTAAATAATTTAAGATAAATTTAAGTACCTTGGACTTAAGGGTACATAATTTATTAAGTGGTCTTAAATTGTCTTTTTCATTATTATAGTGAAATAATTGATAAATGTGCTTTAAATCACTTAAAAGCTGTATACATGCACTATAAATTTAATAAAATTAAAAATGAAATTTTACAGATCAATTTATCTTAATTAGAGCAATTAATTTGGCTAATTTTTAGTCTTAAAATAAGACTTCTAAAAATTGATGTTTTTTATGCTAGAATTAGCTTATGTGTATTGCCCTTATGCTTCCTGCGTTTATCATACTGCATATGTTCATTAATTAAAAAATTTAGTAATTGTATGCTTATCACTCACTTGGGTGCATTAAATTTGTGTGTAATTTTTTTTAAAATAGGCAAGAGGTTCTTTTTTAGTCTCCTAATTGTATTACACATGCTGTTGGCGGGTTGTCTAGAAGAATAAGAAGAAGAAGTAAATGAAGAGTAGAAAGAGGAAATAAAGGCGGAATTACAAAAGGTACTTAATTAATAAAAAAAAGAATATAAATTATAAGAATAAATAAATTAAAGAAGAGAAATGCAATGACAATTGTTGAGAAATGGCACAACAGTGAGATATGATTTAATTGTAAAGATTTAATTGAATAAGTAAATTCTTCTCTGCACGGCTAACAATAGTTATTATTAATAGACTTAGAGCAACCTTTAATTATTTATTGTATATTTATACTACATTTTATAATACTAATATAAATAAAAAATAATGGTTTGTAAGTATTTAAAATATTTGTAATGTAAGTGATAATTACCAGAGAAGATTCAAAAGACCTTTTATAGGCAAGAGGACCATCTGGGTTGTTTTAATTGTATCTACAAAGAGTATAGTAAGGTGAAAAAAACCAAGTAATTTAATTTAATTGAAACATATAAAATAAGGAAAATGAAACAGTAAATTAAACCAGTGGATAAGGGATTATTTTCCCACCATAAAATCCCAAAACAAAACAATTAAGATAATGAAAACTACCTGAGTGTGAAACCTGAGAGCTCTGAGAAAGAAAATCCAAAACAGGTATTACAAATAGATATAAAGGGTTTAATCAAAACTAAAAGAATTATTTTCACGCTTTAATGTATATAATAGGGGGTATCAATGTTGAACGATCCGCAATTAAATTAATTGCGGATAAAAATCCTTATACCCCAATTGTTCTTGCTAATAATTGGGTTATTAGAGACTTTATGTATCAATGTTCACCTCTTATCCAAAGTTTTTCTACTCAATTTTTCATAACCACATCTTGGACAACTTTCTGTCATAACCACATGTTGCACAACTTTCTGCCATAACCACATCTTGGACTACTCTCTGGATATGCCTCATGGATATGATGAGTTTGGGATCAGGAATTAGAAATGGAAATTGGGGTATAAGAGGTGGGATAATGCATTATCATGGATTCCTTATCCACTAGACCCGGGGCTAGTGAATAAAAATCTTTTTCAATTAATAATGTCTGATCCCGGGAAAAAAATTCCTGAACCCTAATTGCAGATCCCTGAACATTGATACCCCCTAATAATTTTTAATTCAGTATAAAGGGAATTTAATTAATTTTTTTGACTATTTCAAGTAATTTAATTATCATTTTAATTGAAACAATAAATTAATTTAATAATATAACTTATTTAGAGTGAGAATTAAATTTAATTGTATTAAATAAGTATTTTAATTTATTTAGTAATTTTAGTGACACAATTAAGGGTCAAGGAAGCGCCTAATATTTATGGATAATATTATATGTAAGTTGTATTTAGTATATAAATTATATTATTTAAATTGTAATTACATTATAAGTTATATATTATTAAGCTTATAATATAATTATTAATTTATTAATTTTTAGAAATATTAAATACATAAAAATGTGCCATGATTTTATAGAATATAATATTTTTTATGTAATAAAAAATTTACTTAATAATAAAAATAAATATAATTATTATTTTACCTATTCATAAAATATATATATAATTTTATTATTCAATAAAATATTTTATTTTAACTACATGAAATACATAATGTTATTCCTTAAACTATTCCAGTAATTTATTATATAATTTACTGGGCTCCTGAGATAGCCTGGCTGACACTCCCTCACTCTAAAAAAACAATAAATAAATGCTAGTTTTTTTTCTTTTTTTTACATTTTTTTAACAGAGTAGGAAGATTTGAAATTTCTTTTCCAGGTATCCATGCATCATGCTCAGATGATTTGTTCTTATTTCTCAATAAATATTCAATACCCCTTTCAGAAGTGATAATTCTATCATTGAGAATTTTATCAATTTCTGCAGTTACTGTGACTTCCTGATGGTTTTTCTTAGGTATTCCCCTTCTTTTGGGAAATAAGTCACTGTTGGAAGTATAAGGTTTAAGCAAGGAAATGGGGAAAACAGGAGGTTTTTTATCATATGGAGAATACAATACAACTTCTACTGCATTATCTCCAACCATTCTTTTAACAAAAAATGGTCCCACAAAAGGATCTTTTAATTTGTTATTGCCTTTTAAATTGAAATGGACAGTAGATATCAACACTTAATCACCCTTTTTAAATGTGTATTATCTATGGGATTAATCCCATCTTTTCTTTTCATATTCAACTGCCTTATCAATACAGCTTTGAGCATGTTTTCTGCATAGCTGTTGCATTTGCATAAAAGATTTTACACCAGGGTGTAGTTCTAACTTAGGTAATTTATTATTGAAAATTTGAGCAGGAGTATTTGGGAAATAACCTAACCAAAGCTTAAATGGCTTTTTCTCAGTGACAGTATGAACAGTGCCATTATAAGCAAATTCAAGACCTGGAAAAAGAGTAAGCCACAAATGAGTAAATCTGTCATTGTCCTTATATTCTAATCCAAAGGCACAATACCTTCTAATCATATCTTCCAGAGTTTGAATCATTCTTTCAGCCAGACCATCAGTCTGAGGATGGTGAGCTGTAGATAATTTTAACTCAAAGCCACAAATATCCATCAAAGACATCCAAAATTCAGATGTAAATTTTGGGTCTCTATCAGAGATAATGTCTTTTGGAAATCCAATTATATTAAACATATAAGACCACCATAAGAAAGCTAATTCTTTTGTGGATACATCTTTGTGGGATGGAATAAACTTGTACATTTGGGTGAATCTATCTACTATTACCCAACAAGAGTTATAACTGTCTTTACCTGCTACAGGAAGACTAGTGACAAAATCCATGTTAATGATTTTCCAAGGAGCATCAGGTGCTTCAATATGTTGCAGAAATCCTGCTCTTTTACCTGTCAGTATTTGGATTTTTGACAAGAATCACAAGATTCAACATATAATTTAGTTTCTTCAGACATGTTAGCCCCCCAAGAAGTGTTTTTAATTCTGATTAAGGTTTTCTCAACATCAAAATGTCCTGCTAATATGTCATCATGAAAAACTTTTAAGATGGTTTCTTTCATGGAAAGAGGAATAACAATGACATTGGTCAGTTTTATCCTGTTATAAATATAACCATCTTCAATGGAAAACTTTCCCTTACTCAAAGTATTTTTGTAATTTGGAGGAAGATTTTTTATTAATGCTTGAATAAAAGCATTCTTTGAGTCATTCAAGATTGTAACTAATTTATTTAAATCAGAATCTTTATCATATGAATTCAGAATTAATTGTAATAGTTCCTCTTCCATATCAACAATATATATACCATGTATATTTACTGTATCATCTTCAGGTACATAAGCTGTATTTGATACATCATTTGGAAGAGGTAATCTAGACAACATATCTACATTTGAATGAACATTTCCAGTCCTGTGAATAATAGTCATTCTACCTCTGTATTCTTGAACAGTAATTTGCCACCTAAACATATGTCTATTTGGTGTTTTCAAGTTCAAGAGAGATTTCAAAGCACTGCAATCAGTAACTAATTCAAACTTTTGGTCATCTAAATAATAATTAAGCTTTTCTAAAGCCCATACAACTTCTAAGCACTCTAAATGAGTGGCACCATACTTCAATTCACTCTTTCTCAAGGTTCTTGAAATATATAAAACTACTACTTCTGAAAATTTTTCATTAATGATTTGTTTCTGGTGTAGATCAGCACCAAGTCCAATAAAACCTGCATCTGTATAAAGAACAAAAGGATTATTAAAATCAGGAAGGAAAAGGATTGAAGCTGACATTAAGCATTTCTTTAATGTATCAAAAGCTCTTTGAGTATCCTCATTACATATATAAGCCACCTCTTTTCTTGTTAGTTTGGTAAGTGGTAAGGCTATGACTTGATAATTTTTAATATATTGTCTATAGTAGCCACACATTCCCAAAAAACATTGTATTTCCCTTACAGAAGTTGGTGCTGTCACATTTTGGATAGCAGCAACTTTTCTTTGGTCTACACATATTTGTAAGCCTGAAACTACATGACCTAGGACTTTCAGGGATTGAAAACCAAATTTACACTTTTTTACGGAGAGAGTCATGTTAATTTCATCCATTTTCTGGAATACTTTATTCAAGTGTTGTAAATTTTCATCAAAAGTTTTAGAAAAAACTATGATGTCATTAATATAAACCATTAACCATCCTTCAATTATTTCCTGATGAAATGTGTTATCCATTACTTTTTGGATTACTGAAGAGGAATTTTTAGGGCCAAAAGGCATCCTAATATATTTGTAAATTCCCATATGGGTTGCAATTAGCAAAATATTCTGGGAAGATTTTTCAACAGGTATTTGATGATATCCTTTATAACCATCTAGACAGCTTATGAATTTTTCACCTTGCAAGGTAGCATGTATAGAGCTAATTCTAGGTAAAGGATAAATATCTTCCAAAGTATAAGTATTCAAATCTCTAAAATCTCTACAAATTCTAGCTTTATCTTTCTCATAGGAGATCAAAACTGGAGAGATGACACAATTTTTGGGTGTAACATCAACTTTTTCAATAATATTCATACTTAATAAAGTTGAGATATTATCTTTAATATCTTTTCTCTTTGTGGGAGAAGCAGGATAAGGTTTTTTCTTAAGGCTAGGAGGTATTTCATCCAATTTTCAGGATAAAGAAATTTTCATTTCATCTTTAACCAATCCTAACACATGGTAACCATGAGCAAAAGCCATTAGGAAAGATTTAATTTATGCTAATATTGAATCTTTTTAATCATCAGTCAATTGATCTCCAGATGAAGCTCTATCAATTTCAGACAATAAGACATCCATTTACTTTGTTTATCTGCCTTTACATTGGCTCAAAGAATGACAAGATTTGAATAAGGGTTCAGAATGCTTTTTAGAAGAAGAAATTTAAAATTTTCTTTTCCCATTCATGCCCAAGGTAAAACAATTGTTTGCAGGATCCAATTTAATTGCAAACATAGTTAAAATGTCATTTTCCATGATAAACCAATTGCTTAAATTATCATTTTTCATAACAATGAATTCACAAATAGCTCTGACAAAACCACCATTATATTTAAAAAACACAGTGGTCTTGTATTTGCCAATGGGACATAAAACAGAACCATAACCTTTCCATTTTTCAGATGTTATAGGTAACAATTTGCATTGATAATCCTTATCCACAGAAGCCAGTGCTTTCTCAGACACCAAACTTCCTCCAGCACCAGAGTCAAGAATAAACTCAACATTTTTACCATTTATGATAACTGGTGATCTCAAAGGTGATATTAAGATGGAACTTTCAGTAATATCTGTAATTACTTCAGCATTTTCTATAGAAGATAAGTCAATATCACAATTTTCAGACCAATTATCTAAATATTGGATATCCTTTTCTAAAACTAGAACTTCTTGATGAGAATCATGGTCATAAGAGATATTTCTATTACAGTCACTTGAGGAATCATCAATATTAGCTTGAGTATTTTCAGATTCCTCAGTTTTTTTAACAAGATGAATTTTCTTGTCACAAATATGTCCTTTCTGCCATGGTTTTTACATTTAAAACAAGTGTTAGCAGAATATTTATTTGGTGTAACTGGGGCAGAAGGTCTACCAGTTTTGTCCAGAATTTTTGTGAAAGGCTTTTGCTGGTAATGATAAGATTTAAATGATAATTCCCTGGTTCATATCTATGATTTAGTAGAACTTCATTAAAGATATTAATAAAGGAAGAATTCCCTCTTGCATGCTCAGTCCTTTCCACAATCAAATCTCTCAGAGAATTTGGTAATTTATAGAGAATCTTATCTCTCCAAATATCATAATCCATTTTAGGATCCATCACCATGCAATATGGGGGGCGGACTTGCTAGCAAGTCCGCAACTTGAAGTCAGATGGAACTCAGACTGAAGTAATACTGAACTTTCACTTGAAGTATCACACAAATAATAATGGATCTATATTGAAAACATAGTGAAAGTGTGAGGATAACTGAATGGAAGCCAGAAAAAATCATTCCATGAGTCTACTCAATGCAAAGTATTTTTTGAAGCAACTTATTTAAATAATACTTTATTAAATTAAGTTGATCAATAAAAATTGATTGACAATATTGCAATTCTTAAATACAATAATTTTATTAAAAAATTTCAGATTACATATAAAAAAAATCAGTGACTTTTTCTATTACTTACAACTGTTTTTACAGAATTGAAAACTATGTTTCAGCTAATATTTTATGGAAGTGAACTCTGTTCTTCGCCCGAAGAACAGAGTTCATCCTCCTATTTTCACACTCTGTTTGCACCAATCTCCATCCCTTTCAATTCTATCAACACATGCTTTTCTTCCCTCCCCATGCCTTTTGCTATCCTCCCAGCCCCATTGTATGCCATCCTCTTTTGATCCCCATTTCACCCCTCTCAACCTCTCCCAGACCCTTTTCTTCATTTAAAATGCCTCGGAACCATTAATCTTCCCTTCCAACTCTTTCCCAACCTTTTCGCTACCCCATATACCCTTCCTCACCCCTCTCTCCAGCCTTTCCAACCCTTGTAGCCCCATTCGTGTTCACATGAGCTTCAAGGTGTGTTCAAAGTAAATTCAATACTTCTTCATGATGGTTTCATCACTTCCTCAATGTGTGCTCAAAAAGATATGAATTAGGGTTCAAGGTTGCAGACTTGCTAGCAAGTCCGCCCCCCATATTGCGTGGTGCATGGCTCTAAGAATGTTTGTAATTTTTATAAGGAAAACAATGGATTTTTCAGGAGTGGAGGACGCATATTTAGCAGTCTCATATAATCTCTGCTGGGCAATTCTAAACTTGGAACCACCAAATTGATTTTCAATTAATGTTTTCCAATCTTTCCAAGTATAATGTTGATTGTCCAATAAGACAGATTCATACCACATTAAGGCTACATTTGAAAATAAAGAAATTAATTTTGAGACAATTTCTTCATCTGGAAATTTATAAGAGTTTTTCAAATTATCAACTCTCTGAACAAAGTGTTGCTATTCAGATGAAGAGTCACCATCAAAAGTGGGATACTGATCCAGTTTGGGCCAATTTTTCTGGCTACTGGGATGGTCCATCTTTTGATTAGAATTATTTAACATCAATAATTCTTGAAGTTTAGCCAGGTGTTCAGAAATTTTATTATTTACAGAAACAGCTGTTTCATGACCATTAAAATATTTTTTGCTTTAAGCAAAAGATTTCTCAGACTCATTGTCATTTTTTTAATGGCTCAAATATGGGGAAGAAAAGAGCTGCTTTGTTCAGGCCCCTTTCCTTTATTTTTATGCAGCTTATGGGCAGCATTTTCATCTACACCATAATGATTGACAGTTAAGGCTGAGAATTTTTCCTGTAGGTCAGACAAATAATTTCTTATCCTTGGAATTTCAGACATCTGGTCATTTATTTTTGCAAGGGATAAACATTTCTGTCCTCAAAGACTGTGTATTTGGTACTCAGAGCTTGGAAATCATTCTTCAGCTTTTTCAACTCATTGTGTAGAGATTTAATTTCACTTTTCAATGAATAATTCTCTTCAATAAGGGGTTTTAACTCACCCAAGGTTCTATGCAGATGAATACTTTTATCTGAGATAGCTCTATGATCACTTATTATTTGTTTTTGTTGACTAAGAAAAATATTTAAAGTTTCTTAGATTTTAAAATAAGCTGTATCATGTACAGAAGAGCTTACTTTACAATGTAAGTGTAAATTATTTTATCTGTCACTCTCATGTACTAATACATCTCTCAAATTTTTGTCTTTAACAACATTAAAATTAAGTGTATCTTTCAATATATCCTCAGAAGTTTTCTCAAGCAAGGTATAGACTTCAGGGGATACAGAATCATTTTAAATTGCAAGAGAAGGATTAATTAAAGAAGTAGAAGTTAAATGTAAAGTTTCATCAAATGATAATTTATAAATTACATCATTAGGGCTACTCATTAAAGGAATTTGTCTCTTTATGGGTTTAACAGTTCTTTCACCTTTATGCACAAGATTACCTGTGGGGAAGATTTATTATTATACATACCAAAATGTTTATCAAACAAATTACTTACCATGGCAAGGGAGGAAATTTCCCCTGTGCCTTCTTTCTTCTGCCTCACTGATAAGGATGGTCCTGAGGATATTTATGGTAGGTTTGTGTCCTGGATGGGCCAGGGTGTTGAGCTGCTGGCTGCTGAACATTCTGTTTTTAATGGCTCATCAGGTGGTCCCATTTCCACTGTTCCACTTGTAGAGTGTTTTGACTTTGAGTGAAAGAGATGGGTGCCTGATGGGGCTGAGGCTGAGGCTGAGAGGCTGGAAAAGGAGGAGGCTGAACCTGCTTGTGATTTAAGAGCTCCTGCATCTTTTACCAGAGTGTGTCTACTCTTGCCTTGTACTTCATGCTTTCTGCCTTCAGTTCTTTTATATGGCTGGAAAGATTGTTTATTTTTTGTGTCAGAGGGATCTTTTTTATTCTTATACCCTTTAGAGGATTTTCCTGATTGATCTGAGGCTTTACTTCTTTCAGAGTAGTTTGGTGAGGGGGGTTTTCCACTTCTCCTGATATTCCTATGTCCTGAGGAGTATGAAGGTTTTTTGTTAGTTGAAGAATTCTTGTAAGTTAATTTTGAAGAACCTACAGATTCATTATCAACATCCACATCAATTTCATCAACATTAAGATTATCCATGCCATTTTCCAAACTACTGGACATGAAAACTGTGAACAAAAAATCAAATGGATTTAATGGTTTAAATTAATATTTTCAAAATAAAAATAATCAAATGATTTTAAAAAGAAATTTAAATTTTTATTCAAAAATCAATTAATCAATAAAAATGTAATACAAAAAAAAATATGCAATTACAATTTATCTTATTAATAAATAACAATAATTATTATTGGAACAACTAAAAAGGTTTAATTAGTCAACCAAAAATAATTAATACAAAAATATATTGGTAATATTGGGACTAAGTACTGAGTACTATTATTGTCAACCAATAAATCAAAAAATTTCAATAAAAAATTAATGATCCTCTAGGAATAAGAGTATAACTCTATTATGGTCAACTGGGAATTTTTTTTTTTAAATTGATCACTTACACTCAGTGATTCAGCAATTAAGCCAAAAACACTTTTATTGCAATAAAAATTTAATAATATATATGAGAGGTGCAAAGGTTTACTTACTACAGTGATCAAGAAATCACTTTAAAATATATATTCTTTAATGTATTATAAACTAAAAAGCTTGAACCCAAGTTTGAAACACAGTTGCGGAAAATATTTGCTTTTCCATGCTATGTAGTCTGTGCATTATGATGTTTATCAAAAAAGTGTTGTTGCCGTTTGGAAAGGCCTCCAATTATTGGTGGGTCATCTAGAAGAAGAAGAAGAAGAAGAAGAAAATGAAGAGTAGAAAGAGGAAAAAAAGGTCAAATTACAAAAGGTAGTTAAATAATAAAAAAAAGAATAGAAATTATAATAATAACTAAATTAAAGAATAGAAATGCAATGACAATTGTTGAGAAATGGCACAACAGTGAGATATGATTTAATTGTAAAGATTTAATTGAATAAGTAAATTCTTCTCTGCACGGCTAACAATAGTTATTATTAATAGACTTAGAGCAACCTTTAATTATTTATTGTATATTTATACTACATTTTATAATACTAATATAAATAAAAAATAATGGTTTGTAAGTATTTAAAATATTTGTAATGTAAGTGATAATTACCAGAGAAGATTCAAAAGCCCTTTTATAGGCAAGAGGACCATCTGGGTTGTTTTAATTGTATCTACAAAGAGTATAGTAAGGTGAAAAAAAACCAAGTAATTTAATTTAATTGAAACATATAAAATAAGGAAAATGAAACAGTAAATTAAACCAGTGGATAAGGGATTATTTTCCCACCATAAAATCCCAAAACAAAACAATTAAGATAATGAAAACTACCTGAGTGTGAAACCTGAGAGCTCTGAGAAAGAAAATCCAAAACAGGTATTACAAATAGATATAAAGGGTTTAATTAAAACAAAAAAAAATTTTTTCATGCTTTAATGTATGTAATAATTTTTAATTCAGTATAAAGGGAATTTAATTAATTGTTTTGACTAATTTAAATAATTTAATTATCATTTTAATTGAAACAATAAATTAATTTTATAATATAACTTATTTAGAGTGAGAATTAAATTTTATTATATTAAATAAGTATTTTAATTTATTTAGTAATTTTAGTGACACAATTAAGGGTCAAGGAAGCTCCCAATATTTATGGATAATATTATATGATAAGTTGTATTTAGTATATAAATTATATTATTTAAATTTTAATTACATTATAAGTTAAATATTAGTAAGTTTATAATATAATAAATAATTTATTAATTTTTAGAAATATTAAATACATAAAAAATCTGCCATGATTTTATAGAATATAATATTTTTTATGTAACAAAAAATTTACTTAATAATAAAAATAAATATAATAAATATTTTACCTATTCATAAAATATTTATATAATTTTATTATTCAATAAAATATTTTATTGTAACTACATAAAATACATAATTTTATTCCCTTAAATGATTCCAGTAATTTATTATATAATTTACTGGGCTCCTGAGATAGCCTGGCTGACACATGCATTGACCTCATTATATGCACTAATAATTGCATTAACCTCAAGATCAATGCCCACAATGCACAATCACACCTAAAATTTCCTGAATGCACTAAATTAGTCAAGGATTTACCTGTGAAAGGGCCTTCTAAGACTCTTCATTCAGCTGCCCCACATTTCATGTCCTTTTTTGGTTTTTTAATGGGTTTAAAGGCTATATTAGGGAGTATCAAAGTTAGAAAGTTGTAATTATCTAAAAGGTGTTTCACAGCACAAAAAGAAAGCCACAAACATGACATTTTTTGCCAGTAAAAAGGTGTTTTGGGGGAACAATGTGGCATATTTTAAAAATTAATCATGGTTTATTTGGTGGGAAAATGAGTTATTTTGAAATGGAAGACTTCTAACTTTGATACCCCCTATTGGGTATTTTTAAATGGGGATTTCAATGGGGAAAACTGTTTTAATTTATATTGTTGATCCCCCTTATTTTAAAGTCATTTTTTATTCTTTTATTTCCCTTTTTAAGCATTTTATTCAATGAATAACACAAATATATTCTGTTTTTGGTTATTTCTATATTTTGATGGATTATCCCATTTTATTCTTATATTTTGGCATGTGACATGGTTCTTCTTTTGTGAGGAGAAAGTCCTTTGGTTACTAGGCTTGTGAAACTTCTTGAAGCGAATTCCATAAGGAGATGGTCTCCCTTAGAGTGCTGTAATGGCCAGGGATAGCAGTGTAGTGGGCCTGGTAAACAATAGGGGGTATCAAAGTTAAAAGCTTGTAATTATTTAAAAGGTATTTCATAACACAAAAAGAAAGCAACAAACTTTACATTAATTCTCATAAAAAAGTTGTTTTGAGGGCACAATATGGCATATTTAAAAAAAATAATCATTTATTTGGTGGAAAAAAGAGCTATTATGAAATGGAGAATTTCTAACTTTGATAACCCTTAATGAGTGGATGGCAGGGATTTACAGGTGTATTAGGAGGAGGTTTTTGGGCTATTATTCTACATTCTATAATCACCTTTTAAACATATAACCAATCAATTAAAAACAATATTCATTAGTGCTGCTTAATTCTTTTGAATATTGTTTTAAATCATCAGTTCTATTTTTTCAACAACTGTAACCTGTAAACCATTTATTATAAGTGAGATTAAATTTTTGAGACCATTATATTGAACTATATTTTAATACTTAATTAGATTTGGACAAAGCTATTCATACTGGACCATTCAAATCTTCCAGAAAACTGAATAATCAAGTAATTCACATCTCTGTACTAGAACTCAGCCTTACAGTGAAGCTTCTAACTAAGTTATCATGTGCATTACATACCAAAGTGTTTTTCTCTTCTCACATTTCCAACTGCAGAGCAATAATCACTTGCATGAATTGTCTCCCATTCCCAAATTTGAAAAAAAGGTCTTTCAGGAGATGGAACACATTTTATGAGTCTTCACTCCATTCTGAACTCTCTTCTTTTCTACCATTATATCCCTCCCTTCCCCATCCTCTATAGACTTGGCTTCCAAAAAAGTCACTTCCTCTTTTATCAAACTAATGGAAAACCTTATCCCACTGTAGCAGTCCATCTTGTTGTGTCACGCATGATGGAATTGAAGTACCTTGCATCCCTTCATGAAAGACTGATATTGAGCTCAATGTCAATTTGGGCTCTCTGCTCCTCCACATCACAAGGCTGAGGCTCTGTCAGCAATAAAAGTTTTACAAGCTAAAATCAAATTCCTTCATAATTCACACTGACACAGCACCCTCTTTTTTATCTCTTCTCACTCCCTTTTCAAACCATATAAGTACTCTTCACATGTCACTGAAACACACACTAATCTCTACTTATCTACTAGAAATGGTTCACTCATGACTGACAACCTACCAAAGGCCCAAATTTTTTTTGAAGACACTTCAGTAGCATCTACATCTTGTGAAATTTCAGATATATTCTCTCTCCCAGGTCCCTCAGCTCCCCCTTTATCTCTATTTACAACCCAGGAGCTCACTGCTATTCTCCCCACAACCAAAAAAAGGTGGGGCACCAGGTCCAGATGGAATTCCCATTTTTTTCTTGCATTGCAACCCTCCAGAAGTCACTGCCATACTCTTACCCATCACTCAGGCATGCCTCAAAATGGGAAATTACCCCACTCCCTGGAAGGTGGTAAGGACAGTCATAATCCCCAAACCTGATAGACCAGATTACACTATTCCAAGCATATTTGGCCTAATTTCCTTGCTCCACATCATGGGAAAGTTTCTTGAGGCACTGATCACTAAGTGTCTTTCCTTTTATTTAGAATCCAATAATCTGCTCCCTGCTGTGCACTACAGGGCCTGGCTATTTAGAAGCACATACAATACCTTTTTTCACTTCACCATATGGAAAAACAATCAATGGAGGAAAGGTAATGTAATTTTCACCTTCTCGGCATTTCTTTCAGTCAACATCACAAGACTATCACAAATCCTACATTCTCTCCCCATTCCCTGTGACCTAGTCAAATTCATCAATGATTCATTCACAAAAAGGAAAACCAATATATCTTTTTCCATCTACAAAACCCTTTTTTCTTTTTTATTTTAAGGGTCCTCCTGAGGGATCCCCACTCTCACCAATATTGTACATTACATATAATGCTGAAATTTTATCTCTCCAATCTCTTTCCAGGTCTTCCATTTTGTTAGGGTATATCAATGATGTTGTATATCTATCAGCAGATGAAGACCTGGAGAAGATGGTAAACACATTATCGCAGTTGGGATCTGAAGCAGTCAAATGGGGTAGCAAGCATGTTTCTGTGTTTAGTTTATTTAAGACCAAGTGGCTCCTCTCACTAAATGCAAAGCCCTCCTGTCATCTCCCCCTTTTCTTTCCTTTAATGGAAGACTCCTCAGTCCCTCTCAAACTTTAAATTGGCTGGGAGCCCTCCTAGACCTTTTTTTGTCTTTCATTCCTAATGGAAACAAGCTCATTGTCATGGGCCTCCAAATGGTAGCCTCCATTCATCAACTAGATTACTCAGAGTGGGGCATCCCTTTTAGACAATACCTTACACTTATTTCTGCATTAGCTCACACTAGGACAGATTATGCTACCATAGTTTGGCATAACCCATAGAAACCTATGCACACAACAGGGCTTTTACTAGTGGTAGACAACAAAACTCTTAGAAGGGCTCTGGAATGCTTCTGGTGTACCCCAGTAAGTCTCCTCTTGCATGTCTCTTATTCTCTCTTTGGCAAACAACACCTTGACCAAGCCGTCCACAAGGCCTGGGCTAGGCTCCTCACCATTCCTTCTTCTAACCCCATGACACTTCTGGCCAAGTCCCTCATTTCTTCCTCATTCCCTAAGTTACCCCACCACCAATTCTATATTCTTTCATCATCAGACTTCTTCCCACCTTCTCTCCCACTAGCAAACCTAGACTTCCACCACCCAGATCCTATGTCCCCTTGGCCTCTCCCTCTCTTTGCTTCAAGATTAGGGCAGACAAAAGAAGAAGTGCAAGCTGAGTTTCTTAAATTATTCTTCTCCTCTACCATGTCATACTGCATCTACACTGATGGTTCCAAATCACAAGATGGGACCATTGTTTCAGTGTTTGATCCAGGAAAACAGCTAACTTATGTAGCAAGACTAGGCGATTCCCATTTCTTTTTGGTCTTTCTAGAGACTGAATTAGTAGGAATATACCTTGGCTTGCATCTTTTCCTGAACAATCAGTTCCACTCCTTATACAACTTCCTCACGTTAATTGCAGACAGTCAATCAGTCACCAGAGCCCTTTCAGCTGCATCCCCATCCACCACTAATCTGACCATATTTACCTTGATTACAGCAACAGTTCATCCACTTCTCCACACAAACCCCTCCTTAACCTTCATTCTCTAGTGGTGCCCTGGTCATACAGGGATCCCAAGTAATGAAGTGGCAGATAAACTGGCCAATGGATCACACCCCTTGGCCTCATCAGCTAACACTACAGCACATGTTTGTTTCGCCATGGGGTGCAACAATTACGCAACAGTTACGAAACAATTGTTTTTTGCACGTAAGACCCACCTAAGACCTTTAAGTGCCAAAAATAATTGTTACTTAACTGTTGCGTAATCGTTGCGCTATTGTTGCGCCTAAGACGAAACGAATATTTATTGAAGTGTAAGTCTTGCCTATCTTTTCATCCACCACCACCATCCATCTGAAATTACACATCAAAACCCACTCAAAAAACCTTCTCCTCTCCATTCCTAACACCAACTCACTAAGAAAACTGAAAGGAAGATTCAATCCTCTTCTCATTTTCAGACTGCTGTCCACCCTTCCCAGAGCACATGCCACTGCCTTTGGGCAGGGCTGCTCAGGCCACTCCCCTCTGAAAAACTATCTATTCCAGTTCAAAGCAGTGGATTCCCCCCGCTGCTCTCTGTGCTCTCTCAATTCTTCTGATACAACTGAACATTACTTTTTTTTTTGCCAGCTCAAGACACAGGGAGGAAAACTCTCTTTGAAGTAGTCAAAAAACAAAAAATCTCATTTACTGCCTCAGCATTGTTGTCACCCTCACCAGTTACCCAACATGTTACCATATTTTTAATTAAATCAAATAAGTTTGTCTTAACAGTATCCCTCTCTCCCAGTAGTCTCTCCAACTAGTTTTCTTGTAAATGCCCAGTCTTCCTTTACTATGTTGATGTCACTCTTGTAACTACTTTTCTCCATTTGCGCCTACTCTTTTATGCCCCACGTCGGGCGAGATTGTACGAAATAAAAAATAAAAAAAAGGAAAAAAGAGTGCAAACGTCCGGGTGACGCTCGCACTGGGAATGCCGCCCGAATGTTCGTAGTGTTAAGTGAAGGGGTATAGCTCGACGCTTGTGGATGCTCTTACCTAAGTCATTGGAGTCACGTGCATCATACATGATGATACTGACAAACATGATTCCTTGAAACCTAATGCAAGGCGTAGGAGCCAACCGCTCACACAAGCCGACCCAATCATCATTCATTTTGGGGAACCTCTGCTGAACGTCCACCTCTTTTTGAAGGACACTAAAACTCAAATCTGTCAGCTAACCTCTTCTATTGCTGTCTGCCTCGAACCAATTTTTATTTTCATTTTCCATCGCTGACTTCCCATTTGCAATTTTGGACTATAGATCATGGCTGTTGGCAAAAATAAGCGTCTGTCTAAAGGCAAAAAGGGGATCAAGAAAAAGGTAGCTGATCCATTCACACGGAAAGGTAATGGGATTCTTTGAAGCTCCTTTATTATTCTACTTAAGCGTTAAGCACCTACTTTGGTTTTCTTCATTAGATTGGTACGATGTTAAGGCGCCTTCTATGTTTGAAAATCGGCAGGCTGGCAAGACATTTACCAATCGCTCGGCTGGGATGAGTATGAGCTTTTTTTAAATTATTCATTTTCAGGCTTATTGATTGTTATGTTTTTCTAGAAAATGCCGTTGATTCGCTCAAGGGCAGGGTTTTTGAACACTCGCTAGCTGATCTTAACAAAGACGAGGAACAAGCGTTCCGAAAAATCAAACTTAGGGTGGATGAAGTTCAAGGCAAAAACTGTCTCACCAATTTCCACGGCATGGACTTCACATCAGACAAACTCCGCTCCCTGGTCCGAAAGTGGCAGACTTTAATTGAGGCTCACGTTGATGTGCGCACAACTGACGGCTATTTGCTACGGATGTTTGCGATCGCTTTTACTAAACGCCGGCCCAATCAAGTGCGAAAAACTACATACGCCAAAACTAGCCAAATTCGACAAATCAGACAAAAAATGTTTGAAATAATGATTCGTGAGGCTACTACCTGTGATCTCAAAGGATTGGTTCAAAAATTTGTTCCTGAAGTGATTGGTCGAGAAATCGAAAAAGTGTGCCAAGGGATCTATCCTCTTCAAAATGTTTACGTCCGAAAGGTAAATTTCTTCATTCCATTCAGTTATCAATATCTATTTATTCTCCCGAACATCTGCAGGTTAAAATTCTCAAATCTCCACGCTATGATTCCTCCAAACTTTTTGAGCTACACGGCGAATCAGCTTCTGAGGATGTTGGTAAGAAAATCACCGGTGAATTCAAAGAACCTACCCCTTTGGCTTCCGTATAAATTGTAAGATACTACAGGAAAGCATGAAATGGCTAGTACTTTAGCGAAAGGTGTCGATTTGACAAAGTATAGTGTGTGTTTGCCGTCATGCAAAGCAGTATTTTGTGATTTATCACCAGACATGTTGTCATATTTTGATTCATGATGATTATTTTCCCATTTAATTATGCCATTGATTAAAATGAGTGATGACTGTCAAGATAAATGATTTTAGATATTGTTAGACTAGTAAGGTTAATATTGTGAATTTGTAAGGTGACATTAATCTAAACAGCATGTAACTCTCCTGGTAGGCTCTGCTCACAAGGTATGTGGGCAGAATAGACTATTAGGTTATTAGGGTATCCCCAGCTGTTGCAAGGAATTTTCAATAGTTGGATATTACTTGCAATATTAGTTAATGCATGAGACTGTTCATCACTTGCATGCAAAAAAATAATTAGGGGCAGCTACCCCCTGTCAGTAAAATATAAGTATATAATTGCATATAACTTAGGTCATTTCATGATGAATTGCCTCATTCAACCACCTTTTGCAGTATACTTTACTAATCATCAATTTTAGTCATTATTCAACCCTGGGACTTTGGCAACCATTGGGTGAAACTCAAATGTTAATCTTTTTTGTATGCCATTTAATGTGTCACCGGATGACCTACTCACAAGATCGAGGGTGTTCCTGGAAGTGAGATGGAGGGAGGAGTTTAGAAACTTCTTTGAAGCACAGAGGAAATGTTCAAGGAAGTGATTTGGAGATGACTTGAAGGAAGAGCTACTGCTTTGAGATATGTTTGATAAGAATTCTAATATAATTTAAAGGTAATATTAATATTCTTAGGATCTCACAAAGGGTTGGAAACTCAATAATCAAAGATTTAAATTTTAGAAATGATTACTGAGAAAAATAAGGAAATGCACAATAATAATGATTTAACCTGAAGCTTTACCACTATTAACTATATATATGTTTTATAATTTAATTCTAAAGAAATATCGAACCAAAATCCAACCCCTATTATATCCATTACCCCTCCTCGCATTGACCTCATACCCATCCATCATTCCACACACCACAGACCTCCCAAAATACACCCGTTACACCTGGACCCTCCTCACTAACATCCATTAACCCTTTAATCCTCCACCAACCATCCTGTCCATGCTCACTACCCCTGTTAATAACCCACAGATACTTAATAAACCTTTTAGCAGAATATTGCATTAACTATTGCGCTGTGCGTCACTTATTGAAGAAAAGACTAAACAAACTATTGAGAGATTGACTAATTTAGATTTAAAGTTTAGATTAGTGTGGTTGAATAGAGAGTACACAAAGGAAAGTCACAGTTGCTATGTAGAATCGTTTTCTGCGCTTCGAGTATGGATTTAGACCTCTGTATTATTGATTTAATGTGCTGCTTTTGCCTTGAGTGTCACGTGGCGCATGACACAATGTGATCAATGAATTACTTGATACAGAATAATAAGATTATATTATTTCCTCTGCATGTTTAGAAAGCACATTTTCATGTGGTTACTTGTCATATTTTGGTCATTGAGGTTTGGAATGTACAGCCAGTAGTGTAAAGTAGTGAAAATGAATAAAATTTGGTGATGAGTAGTGAGTAAAGTGGCTTGAAATTTTTATGTAAGAAACAGTGGCAGATTAAAGGACACAACACAGAGGGAAAAAAATGGCAACCAGATGTTGTGTTGCCACTTTTTCCCTCCTGTGCAAGTAAGTATCTCTAAGTGAGATTCAAAATGACAAAATTGGCAGTGAGAGGGGTGTTTTAATGATGCAAAGTAAGTACCTATAAGTAAAAATACTTATATATACCAAATAGGGGGTATCAAAGTTAGAAATCTTCCATTTCAAAATACCTATTTTTTCCACCAAATCAACCATGATTATTTTTTTAAATATTCCATATTGTGCCCCCAAAGCACCTTTTTACTGAGAATTAATGTCAAGTTTGTGGCTTTATTTTTGTGTTGTGAAATACCTTTCAAATCATTACACATTTCTAACTTTGATACCCCCTAATATTTACTGATTTAAATAGTTAATGTGGTATTTTTTTTTCTGGTGCCAGCATATGCTTCCAAAAATTGGTTAAGTATGCATAGAGTGGGGTGCTACTGACATGGCATTAGAGGCCCTAAACACATGTTACTCAACACATTCTTCACTCACAACACACACATCAGGGCCTAAGTTAGTGTAATTTGATATTTTGTGTGGTACTTTCAACTTTATTCCAATTCATACACACTTAATCACAACACTTGATTGATAAGTTTATAAAAATGGAAGAAGAATATATTGTATTTAATGAACTATTAGACTCAATGGGGGGTATCAAAGTACTTGCTTTTGCCATGAATGTAATGGCAGATAAAAATCACAGTACTCCAATTTTCTTCCATCATTTTTTTTTAAAATAAATGGGTTATTTGGTGCTTGATGTACTAAAGTTCTACCCAAATCCACCTTTTTTTTCTTAGTTTTTTATGACCACAACTTGGCCATTTTTTACCTCTTTGCATTGTACAGTGCCCAGAAGGATATCCTTGGCACTCCTTATTTTTTTTATAGCTCAACCAATAACTTTTTCTTTCTTGTTACAACCATGTGTAATGGTCAAAAAGGACCTGTACTATCAGACTATGTAACAAAAAAAACACAGAACAACAAGCCAAATTTCTAATTTTTAACTTTTCATCATACCCTCATTTTTCAAATCCAGAACCAATACCTTATGAGCAGTTTCAACAACACTACTAGATAGTCTAGAGAGGATAGAAAGATAGTGTGAAAAAAATTACATTTTTCATCTACCAATGGGTGGTACTCCCTGCAGCATCAATCACAGCTTTCATTTGTCTCGGCATTGACAAAATCAAGTTTTTGAGTATGTGTCAGCCAGGCTGTCCCAGGAGCCCAGTAAATAAACATACAATTTATTGGAATTAAATAAAGACATAATAATTGCAGAGTATGCATTTAACATTAATATTATATTACATAATAAATTTATATTAATATTTTATTTATATAAATAAAGTAAAATATTATTTTAATTTTATTATAAGATAATTTAAGTGCATTTAATTATATTCCATAACAAAGGGCGCATTGTTTATTTAATAATTATAAATTAATTAATTAAAAACTTATAAGATAATTATATTCAAGTGTTTATCTTATATTGTAATTACTTTAATTAATTAAATTTAATTATTAAAATATACTTTTTCAGATACTATTATCAATAATTATGGCTGCTGTTTTTTGGACCCTTAATTGTGTCAATAAAAAATTAAATAAATTATATAACTTATTTTATAAAATAGTATTAAAATTCTCAACCTAATTTAGTAATAAATTAATTACTTGTTTCATTTAAATTAATTATTTAATTACATAGTTAGAACAATTAATTAATTTCTTTGTACTAAATTAAAATTGATTACATATTTTGTTGCGTCAAAATATTCTTACTTGTTTCACTTAAAAACCCTTCAAGCATACTGTACCATCTGTTTTGAATTATTTTTTCTCATAGTTCCTATGTCTCAGGCTTGTTTAGTTACTCACTATTTTTACTTACTGATTTGGGAATTAGTTGTGGGAAAATTTGGTTCTTATTTGGGGTTTTAATTATTTGTTTCATATTTTTCTCTAAATTGTCATGTTTCACTTATTCTTTTATTTTCTTGTTTCATCTTATTATGACTCTTGTATTTACAAATGTAGTGGCGCTTCAGAGGACCCATTGCCTATAAAAAGGCCTTGGATAATCCCCTGTAGCCTCACCACTTATTACTTACGTTATTTTTATTATTAATTTTATTATTAATACAAATGTTATAATTATAATAGTTTTTATTATGGCACTTTCTTGCCTTTGAAATCTAGTATATATTATGCATATAAAGGTTGCTTTAAGATCATTTAATATTAGCATTTGTTACTTAAGCAGAGAGAATAAAAAACTTACCATGTATCATCCCATAAATAACTTGTTATAAGTTTTGTTGACTCCCCAGTCCAAGTTTTGTCTATTTATTTTTTTTTGTTATAGTTTTTTTTCATTTCTTTTCCTCTTTTCCTTCATCTTCTTCCTCTTTTTCTCCTTCTTCTAGATGACCGGCCGACAATTGAGGGCCTTTCTGAATGACAACATTGATTTCTTGACAATTGGACAAACGATTAATGCACGGACCACCCTCGCACGCAAAATCAACTTTTGCCGCGACTGTGAATTGAACTGGGGTTCTTACATAACGAGTTATATATTTCAAAATTCTATACATTTTAGAGTAATTGTTGATCACTATAGTAAGTTTGCCTTTGCACTTAACAAATCTATTTTAAATATTTTACAGCAATAACAGTGATTGTGGCTTAATTTCTGAATCACTGAGTGTAAGTTGGTCTTCCTAAATATTTTTTTTTCCTAGTTGACCATGATAAAGCAACACTCTTAGTCCTAGATGAGTTTTATTTTTGACATATTAATTTATTGTCATAGTAAAATAAATAAATTTTCAATATAAATATTGTTGACATTTTGTCCAATATTATAATTAATCATACAATTATTTTGTAAATGAAAATATATTGTGTGTATATTGAAAATTTTAATTTGACATATTAATTTATAGTCATAATAAAATAATTAAATTTTCAATATAAATATTGTTGACATTTTTTCCAATATTATAATTAATCATACCGTTATTTTGTGTGTATATTGAAAATTTTAATTTGACATATTAATTTATAGTCATAATAAATAATTATATTTCCAATGTAAATATTGTTGAAAATATTATGTCCAATATTATAATTAATCATACAGTTATTTTGTGTGTATATTGAAAATTTTAATTTGACATATTAATTTATAGTCATAATAAATAATTATATTTCCAATGTAAATATTGTTGACAATATTATGTCCAATATTATAAATAATCATACAATTATGTTGAAATAGAAATAATATGTGTGTATATTGGATTTTTTATTTTTGAAATATTAATTTATTGTCATACTATTTAAATCAACAAATCACAGATCTATCAGCTCAATTACTGGCATTAAATGAGGAAAATTAAGATATAATGCTATAGTGGAACTTCTGAAGGACAGGAGTCAAGAAATCTTATTCATTTTTAAGGTTCTAAATCAGAAAATTTTCATGCCTCCTAATCAGCTCCATCAATGTAGACATGCTCAAAGCCTGTTCAAACCTCAAGAAAATATTGAAGGTTGCATATGCAGGTGTGAGTGTCTGAACACTGACTTATATCAATTTCAAAATTCAGATTCTCCTCAAGTTGCAAATCAACCTGACAATCCTAAAATGGAGCAAGTGAAAGAACAAGTAAAGTTCTGTTCCTTGAGCCATGATACTTTAATTATTTGAAAAGATCTTTTTATGTATATACTTTTCTCTTACTCTACAAGTATTGTAATTACCACTGGTGACTGAGCATAAAACATAAATGTAAATGAAGCCAAATTAAATATTTGATTCAATTAAAAATTACAATTTTATTTGACAATTATCTGAATTAGATATCAACTTCTTTAAATTGATCTTGCTTTTAAAGTTTGAATGAGTCATAAATCCTGAAATTTATTATGTTTTTGAGTAAACTTCTGCATATTTTAAGATGAGTGATATGAATTTTTTAATCAATTCTTTAAATTGAAATATCATACTCTCAGTAATTTACTTCTTTATTCCCACTTTTGAATGAAAATTTTTCTTTGAAAATTTTATACTGTCCATTTCACAGGAATAAGAATTTCGAAAAATTGAGATATTCATTTCATAATATAAAGTTTTCTCACATTTTGATCATTTTTCTGATTCAATTTGCATAGGATAGTTTTGCTCAAAATACTTCAAAAAAAAAAATATGAGTAAAAATTTTTGACCATTACCCTAATTTTGAGAGTTATTCTTCATTAGATTGGAAACATTTTATTTAGAATATTGATCATATAAATTGTTCTTATAAAATGACCTGATGAAGGAGAATTGAGACTAATCTCTTTATTTACCATAAAAAAACATCTCACTAGCTATATCAGTTATGAGTACATGAATAAGCATAATATGCCTCACATTCATCTGGAACACCCATAAATTAATAATAAAGATTTTTCAAAATTCTTAGTGAAATGATTTCAAAAAAAAATGATTTAAATTATTAAATATTGAATTTTACAAATAACAAGATTTGTATCAGATTTAATTTTAACCATAAAAGACCTTTTGGAGTAGCTTCATACCTTTATAGATTATTTTTCAAGATATTTTCTTAAAATAGTATGTAATAAGGTATTTTCTCTCCAGGACCTTATATGAGATAATTATTTCTCATGTAGATATTCTAGAAAAACCTGGTAAACCCTCTGCCCCAGTTGCACCCAAAAAATATGCAACTAATACTTGTTTTAAATGTAACAAACCTTGGCAGCAGGGCCATGTGTGTGACAAGAAAATTCATCTTGTTGAACAAACTGCAGACACTGAGGATGCTGATGTTGATATCAATGATTCTTCCAGTGACTGTGACAGTAATATCTCCTATGAAAATGACTCCCTTAAGGATGTCTTAATGTTGGAACAAGATGTGCAATATTTAGACAATATTTCTGAGGAGTGTAATTTAGATTTTTCTTCAGTAGAAAATGCTGAAATAATTAAAGATATTACTGACAGCTCTATATCCATATCCCCTTTGAAGGCACCAGTTATCATTAATGGTAAAAATGTTGAGGTTGTTCTTGACTCTGGTGCTGGAGGAAGTGTGGTGTCTGAAAAGGCACTGGCTTCAGTGGATAAAGATTATATGGATAAATTATTACCTATGACATGTGAAAAATGGAGAGGTTATGGATCTGTTTTATGTCCCATTGGCAAATACAAAGCCACTGTATTCTTCAAATATAATGGTGCTTTTTTCAGAGCTGTTTGTGAATTTGTTGTCATGAGAAATGATAATTTGAGCAATTGGTTTATTATGGGTAATGACATTCTGACCATGTTTGGTGTAAAATTGGACCCTGCCAATAATTGCTTCACATTGGGATTGAATGGCAAAAGGAAATTCAAAATTTCTTCCCCTAGAAGATCTTCTGCTTATTTGTTAAAGTCTTGTAACTCATTAATTCAATGTACAGGTAGACCAACAAATGAAATGGATAGTTTATTAATTGAAATAAATACTGCTTCTTTTGGTGATCAATTAACTAGTGAGTTGAAGGATTCTATAATTGCCTCAATTACCTCTTTTCCTATGGCTTTTGCTCATGGTTTTCATCTCCTAGGAGTTGTTAAGGATGAAATGAAAACTACTTTATCCTGTAACTTGAGTGATATTCCTCCTAGTCTTAAGAAAAAACCATATCCTGCTTCTCCAACAAAAAGAAAGGATATTGAAGATAATATTTCTACCTTATTAAAAATGAATATAATTGAGAAAGTGGATGTCACCCCAAAATATTGTGTCATATCCCCAGTCTTGATTTCTTATGAAAAGGATAAGGCTAGATTATGTGGAGATTACAGAGAATTAAACACTTATACTGTGGATGATATTTATCCTTTTCCCAGAATTAATTCAATTCATGCTACCTTACAGGGTGCAAAAATTATTAGTTGTCTGGATGGCAATAAAGGTTATCATCAAATTCCTGTTGAGAAAAATTCACTAAATTTTTTACTAATTGCTACTCATATGGGAATATATAAGTATGTTAGGATGCCATTTGGCCCTAAAAATGCTCTTTCAGTTTTTCAAAAAGTCATGGATAACACTTTCCATCAAGAAATACTTGAAGGATGGCTCATGGTTTATATTGATGACATTATAATTTTTTCTAAAACTTTTGATGAACATATGATTCACTTAAATAGAGTTTTCCAAAAAATGGATGAAATCAATATGACCTTGTCCTTAAAAAAGTGTAAATTTGGTTTTCAATCCTTGAAAGTCCTTGGCCATGTTGTGTCAGGCTTACAAATTTGTGTAGACCAAAACAAAGTTGCTGCCATTCAAAATGTGAAAGCATCAACTTCTGTAAGAGAAATCCAAAGTTTTTTGGGTATGTGTGGCTATTATAGACAATATATTAAAAATTATCAGGTCATAGCCTTGCCTCTTACAAAACTGACCAGAAAAGATGTTGCCTTTCTCTGGAATAATGACTGTCAAAAAGCTTTTGATACATTAAAAAGTTGCTTAATGACAGCCCCTATATTGGCTCTTCCAGATTTCAACAAACCTTTTGTCCTATACACAGATGCTAGCTTTGTTGGTCTGGGTGCTGCCCTTCACCAAAAACAAATTATAAATGATAAATCCTCAGAGGTTGTGATTTGTTATATTTCAAGAGCCTTGAGAAATAGTGAATTGAAATATGGTGCCACTCAATTAGAGTGCTTAGCAGTTTTTTGGGCTCTTGAGAAGCTTCATTACTATCTAGATGACCAAAAGTTTGAATTGGTAATTGACTGTAGTGCTGTGAAGTCCCTCTTAAACCTGAAAACACCTAACAGACATATGTTCAGGTGGCAACTTGCTGTTCAAGAATACAGAGGACGGATGACAATTATCCATAGGGCTGGAAATGTTCACTCCAATGTTGATATGCTGTCCAGATTGCCTCTGCCAAATAATGACTCAAATCCTGCCTATGTACCTGAAGATGATACTGTTCATATCCATGGTATATTTATAGTTGATCTGGAAGAGGAGTTATTAAAATTAATTCTGTATTCATATGATAAGGATTATGATTTAAATAAATTAGTTACCATCTTAAATGATCCTAAAAATGCTTCTATTCAAGCATTGATTAAAACTCTTCCTGCTAAATATCAGAATGCTTTAATTAAGGGAAAGTTTTCTATTGAAGATGGATATATTTATTATAGAAGAAAGCTTACTAATGTAATTGTAATTTCTCCTTCTATGAAAGAAATTATCCTCAAACTTTGTCATGATGACATATTAGCTGGTCATTTTGATCTTGAGAAGACACTGATTAGACTCAAAAACACTTCTAGGTGGGCTAATATGTCTGAAGATGCAAAATTATATGTTGAATCTTGTGATTCATGCCAGAAATCCAAAAGAATGACTGGTAAGAGAGCAGGGTTATTACAGCAAATTGAAGCACCTGATGCTCCCTGGCAAATCATTAATATGTATTTTGTCACTGGTCTTCCTATTGCAGGTAAAGAAAATTATAATTCTTGTTGGGTAATAGTGGATAGATTTACTAAAATGTGTAAATTTGTCCCCACCCATAAGGATGTCTCCACCAAAGACTTGGCTTTCTTATGGTGGTGTGATATGTTCAATATAGTTAGATTCCCTAGAGCCATTATATCTGACAGAGATCCAAAATTTACATCTGAATTCTGGATGTCTCTAATGGATATATGTGGTTGTGAATTAAAATTATCTACTGCTCACCATCCCCAAACTGATGGTCTAGCTGAAAGAATGATTCAAACTCTAGAGGATATGATTAGAAGGTATTGTGCCTTTGGATTGGAATATAAAGACAATGACAGATTTACTCATGACAGGGTCACCATATTTCCTGGTCTTGAATTTGCTTATAATAGCACTGTTCATTCTGTTACTCAAAAAAAACCTTTTGAGCTTTGGCTAGGTTATGTCCCTCATACTTCTGCTCAAATACTCAATAGTAAATTGTCTAAATTTGAATTACACCCTGGTGTCAAATCTTTTGTTCAAATGCAACAAATGTGCAGAAAACATGCTCAAACTTGTATTGATAAAGCATTTGAATATGAGAAGAAAAGATGGGATAAATCCCATAAGGAACACACATTTAAAGAGGGTGATGAAGTGTTGATATCTACTGTCCACTTCAATTTACAGGGAAACAACAAATTAAAAGATCCTTTTGTGGGCCCTTTTGTTGTAAAAAGAATGATTGGAGATGATGCAGTTGAAGTTGTGTTATATTCTCCATATGATAGAAAACATCCTGTTTTCCCCATTTCCCTGCTAAAACCTTATACTTCCAACAGTGATATATTCCCCAAAATAAGAGGTAGACCTAAGAAGAATCCTCAGGAAATCACTGAAACTGCAGAAATTGATAAAATTCTCAATGATAGAATTATCACTTCTGAAAGAGGTACTGAATATTTATTGAGATTTAAAAATAAGTCATCTGAATATGATGCATGGATACCTGGTAAAGAAATTTCAAACCTTCCTACTCTATTAAAAAAGTATAAAAAGAAAAAATCATAGCATTTTTTTTTGTTTTTTTAGAGTGAGGGAGTGTCAGCCAGGCTGTCCCAGGAGCCCAGTAAATAAACATACAATTTATTGGAATTAAATAAAGACATAATAATTGCAGAGTATGCATTTAACATTAATATTATATTACATAATAAATTTATATTAATATTTTATTTATATAAATAAAGTAGAATATTATTTTAATTTTGTTATAAGATAATTTAAGTGCATTTAATTATATTCCATAACAAAGGGCACATTGTTTATTTAATAATTATAAATTAATTAATTAAAAACTTATAAGATAATTATATTCAAGTGTTTATCTTATATTGTAATTACTTTAATTAATTAAATTTAATTATTAAAATATACTTTTTCAGATACTATTATCCATAATTATGGCCGCTGTTTTTTGGACCCTTAATTGTGTCAATAAAAAATTAAATAAATTATAATACTTATTTTATAAAATAGTATTAAAATTCTCAACCTAATTTAGTAATAAATTAATCACTTGTTTCATTTAAATTAATTATTTAATTACATAGTTGGAACAATTAATTAATTTCTTTATACTAAATTAAAATTGATTACATATTTTGTTGCATCAAAATATTCTTACTTGTTTCACTTAAAAACCCTTAAAGCATACTGTACCATCTGTTTTGAATTATTTTTTCTCATAGTTCCTATGTCTCAGGCTTGTTTAGTTACTCACTATTTTTACTTACTGATTTGGGAATTAGTTGTGGGAAAATTTGGTTCTTATTTGGGGTTTTAATTATTTGTTACATATTTTTCTCTAAATTGTTATGTTTCACTTATTCTTTTATTTTCTTGTTTCATCTTATTATGACTCTTGTATTTACAAATGTAGTGGCGCTTCAGAGGACCCATTGCCTATAAAAAGGCCTTGGATAATCCCCTGTAGCCTCACCACTTATTACTTACGTTATTTTTATTATTAATTTTATTATTAATTACAAATGTTATAATTATAATAGTTTTTATTATGGAACTTTCTTGCCTTTGAAATCTAGTATATATTATGCATATAAAGGTTGCTTTAAGATCATTTAATATTAGCATTTGTTACTTAAGCAGAGAGAATAAAAAACTTACCATGTATCATCCCATAAATAACTTGTTATAAGTTTTGTTGACTCCCCAGTCCAAGTTTTGTCTATTTATTTTTTTTTGTTATAGTTTTTTTCATTTCTTTTCCTCTTTTCTTTCTTCTTCTTCCTCTTCTTCTTCTCCTCTTTTTCTCCTTCTTCTAGACGACCGGCCGACAGTATGTTAGAGGGGAGATTGTTCCATGCATTACACAATGCTTTATTTATTTTGTCTTTTGTTTTGGGCTGGTAGTATTTGTGGATGTTACACTTGAGGATCTTCCACAAATTCTCAATCAGATTAAAATCTGGGGACTGAGTTGGCAATTCCTCTATTTTGCAAGGCTTGGCATTGTTACAAAAAGCTATAGCCTTTTTAGAAATGTGGATTGGAGCATTATCCTCCATGAGGAAAATGCTATTGCATTTCTCAATTGTTTAAATAAAAGGGAGGAGGCCCTTCTTGTCAACCTTCTCAATAAGTAAGTTATAAATTTGAAATTCAGGAGGAAGAATAAAAAGGGGGACTTTTGATTTATGAAAGAAGCCTCCCATACTATTACAGATGTATGGCTGCTTTTAAAGGTATGTTGAAGATAGTCTTCTGCATATTTATCATTTTTCTTGTGCCAGAATAACACTGACATTGACATCTTACCAACTTCACAAGATGACTCATCACTTCAAAGGACATTTTTCCAGTCTTCAGTTGTCCAAGAGTCATGGGAACAAGAAAATTCAAGGTGTTTCAGGAAGTTTAATTCCCCAACAAAAGGCTTCTTCACAGCCACTTGATTGAAGATACTAATTTTTTGGGCAAATTTTCTTATAGTGTAAGGTTAAACCTATCTTGAGAGCAATTCCAAGATTCTAGAAAGTTTTTTATGCAGCTGGTCCTCAAGATGTGTGTCAGCTTGCACAAGTCTTATTCACAGGTGGAAAATAGTGAACTAGATGTCTAGTTCAGTTTTGTGACCGTATTCCATTCCTAGGTGTGTTTTTGTGACAAACCATTGAATGTCATTTTTGAGCCCACCTTATTTTTTGCCTTTGGAAGAGGATTAAGGTGATGTGGTGTGGGTATGCTTGTAAGAGAAGGGAATAGGAGGTGCAAATATATTTTAAGATGAATCCATGAAGATGAGAGCAAATGAGCCAAGGAAATGCCAATGTCAGAAAAGCAAAAAAATAAGGTGGGGTCAAACAGGGTCACTCCACAAATCAGACATAGAGTTGTACCCTGCAACCAAAAACTGAACTAGACATCTAGTTCAGGGATTTTTACATCTGTGATTGGGTCATTTTTTGGGGGAAGCCAGGACAAATTACACCTTCAACAAAACCTCTTTCTTTGAAAGGTGAAAGGACTGATTTGGCCATGGAGTGAGGGAAGTGAAAATGGCATGCTATTTTGGAGTGTTTGCATCTGTCCATGGACATATCAACAAAAATTGCCTTCATTTCTGTCTTGTGCTTGTGTGTTCCAGTCCTTGGACTTGGAACAGTGAGGCAGGAAAAACTAAAAAAAGTCTGAAATTTATAGTGTTATAAAAAAAAGTGTGAGAGAAAAACAAAAAAAACTTACCTAGAAATAATTGAACTGAAAGAGAATCTGGATTGAGCCACAGAAGTGTGGATATTAGCTGGATAAAAATGATGCAAGGCAAAGAATCAGAGACAGAAAAAAAATTAATGGGTGCTAAGGATATACTTCTGGGAAATGTACATAGATTACCCTACAAGAAGTTGTTGTAATATTTTTGCATATGCTCTTTTCCAAGACACCACCTTACCCTCATCCTATCCCCACCACCACAGAATTTCACACTTATTACGGTTCAATATTGTTTCTATCATGTCTGCATAATTTTGTAGATCCCCTGTCAACCATAATAAATGTTTTAAATGAGTCCCTCTCCCATCCCTCCCCTCACTCACTTATATGTTACTTTTTCAATTTTACTGAAATTTTAAGTCTGAATAGCTCATTAAATTTTAATTTGTCTTATTAATAATCTTTCTATATCATGAAAAAATGATTGTAGCTAGAAATTTGAGTGAGATATAGAGCTTATTACTGAAAAATACATGTTAAATTAAAGTAGATATAGCTCAGTAAAATTACATTTAATTTTAAGTCTGAATAGCTCATTAAATTCAGATAAATCATCTCAATCCTCCTGTATCTTTAAAAATAATTTTAAAGAAAAATATGATTGAGATATGGCATTTTTTTTTGAAAAAACTTATTAGATTGAAATGGCTATAGTTTTGTCAATTTAACACAGTAGGGAACATGGAGGGTTTTTGGGCCCCTTGAAGTTATGTAGTAATTTTCAAGAAGAAATTTTAAGAACATAAATTTATTCTTTCAGCTTAGAGTCTGGCTCAGAAGCCACTTTCTAAAGCAAGTGAAATAGAATATCTAGTTAACAGAAGTTGCTGATGGGTAGAGGATTGTCTCATGTTTTTTTAATACAAGAAGAGGTTAAGAAATAAAAAAGCTGGTGATTTTCATGAAGTGGAATTTTTAAGTTGAGTAATACACATCCAGATTTTAGTGGGATGTGCAGATACAATTTTTTAAAGGCTTGAGGCAGATATTTAAGTATGTTGAGGGCTGGAAAGACCTATGATCAGGATTTGTTTTTTCAAAATATGTGACTTGATCAAGAATAAATTATGAGTGGGATGAGTCTGAAATCTTCAATTTCAAGAGGAAATTGGGGAATTACAACAAGATAAATAAATTATTTAATTTTTCTTATCCATAAGGCTCAGGGATTGTGGATTAAAATCTTCTGCCATTAATAATGTTGGATCCAGGTAAAAAAAGGGAAGATCCCTAATGGTAGAAGAAATTAGTTTGATACCTTTTAAACTACACAGCTTAAACTATATCCTTATTATTATTTATAGTGCTCTAGCTCCTTGCTTATGGTTATCTGAGAAACTACAGGTTGCTCCTCTTTGTGAAGGTTCCAAATAGGTGAATTTTTTTTTAGTTTACATAATATGATAATTTTGTGTTATTTTTGTCTAATAGGCACAATGAAAAGGTGGTTAAAGAAGATTTAGGATGTATGGAATGGATGTGGATTGGCTGATGTTTAGAAAAATGGCAAAGAGTAAAGTTTTGAGTACCTAATGACACATGTCTGTGAGTAATAGCTACAAAGAAGGAAAAAAATGGCAACCAGATTTTGGGTTCAGTTCACATACAGAATTGATTCAATCCCATATGTGAACTGAACCCAATGAATTGTTACCACCTTTTTCAACCTGTGCTACCTCGTGGTTAAAAAAATTGAAATGATGTTTTAAGACTTACAGACAGAGTTTGAACAGATTAAAATAACTTTTATTTTTATGTAATAAATTCAGTTATATTAAAAAGGTTTTGTGAGAAAAAACTAAAGTTTGTGAGATTTATTCACTCTTCTTAGTACTGAGAGTTGAAAGAATCTGTCATTAGTAGAAGTATTTACACAATATATAATCTAGTTCTCAGCACTGAAATGGTCTTGCTCACAACCCTGTTTTTTTCCACATCCATCCTTTCCCTCCCCAAATCATATTTCTACCTTGAATAATAATATATCTCCTAACCTAAAATCAAAAACAAATATCTTTTTTTCTTGTGAGTCTTTTTTCATCTCTCTTCTTTTATTTTATTTCCATTTACTTTACTTTCTCATTTTTTTACTTTACTCTTTATTTTCAGTTTTTTCATATCCAGTTCATTTTTTCCCAATCTCTTTTTATTTTTTGTATCCACTTTACCTCATATTTTAGAACATTCTTCACTGATTTTTTTTGAAATATTCAGATTTTTTTCTTTATCATATTTATTAGGGGGTTTCAGTTCTGGAAAATCCACACTTATCTAAGTGCGGATTTCCAAAACACACTAGCCCCAATACTGGTGGATTTCAAAAGTGAAAAAAGTCACTTATTTCACTCAAATCCGCACTTTCTCAACCAAAAGTGCTGATTTCACCATCAAGTCCCATTTCACTGATTTGTCAACATCATCCCATTCATACGCAGCACTCCGCAGCATAACACTTCATAACTCAAAACATTGTACATCATTTACATCTTCATATCATATCATATAAGAGTTATGCTTTCCTCACTTTCAAATCGTGATAAATTACATAAAGAAATGACTTTCATGGCTCTTGAACTGCTCTTGGACTCTGATTCTGATTCTGATTCTGATCTAGAAGAAGATTTTGTCTTTTTATCAAAAATGGCCACGAAACGTTACCTTCTTCCCAGAAAGCCTCAAGTACTTCATACCCCCAAGTACACCATCCAAACACTTCTTAAACTATTTACACCCAGTTTTAGACATCTGTTCAGGACTTCTCAGGAATATTTCCTTAAATTGCTTGAACTTATTCAGGATCATCCCATATTTCACAATAATTCTCAAAAAGAAAAACAACATCCTTCAATTCAATTGGCCATCACACTATGTCGTTTGGGTTCAAATGGTAATGGAGCCGCTTTGAAACATTTAGAAAATGTCTTTGATTTAGGGTATGGTTCAGTTAACACTTATACCAAACGATGTATCACTGCCACCAACTCCTTGGAATCTCAACTTTTCACCCGGCCAACAAAAGAAGAGCGACTTGAATCATCTCAGGTTATGCAAGTAGAGGGCTTCCCAGGATGTATTGGTTTTGTTGATGGTACTACTATTCCTTTGAGACAGAAACCTGCTCAAGGTGGAAACAATCACTTTGACTGTAAAAAGAGGTAGATTATTTTTAACTCCTTTCATTCTCTTTGAAACTAACACAAACAATTATATCTTCATTATAGATATTCAATTTCCGTTCAGCTTATATGTGACATAAACAAAAAATTTATATCATTCTTTGCTGGCTATCCTGGCTCATGTCATGACTCCTATGTCTTCCAAAGAATGCAAATTTCAAATGAACCTGAAAAATTCTTTGATGAAGATCAGTATCTTCTTGCAGATTCTGCTTATGTGAATGGAAAGTATGTACTTCCTGCTTTTTGGGGAGCAGCTTCAGAAGACAGTCAAAATGCCAATGTTTCAATAAAATTCAAGGGGAGGTATTGCCAAATTTTCAAAAAATTTATTGAATTTTATTGACTTAGAAGTATTTAGATAAGCAAACTTATTGACTTGAAAGTAAAGATAGAAAATTTTTATTATATTTTCAAATTTTTGTCAAAATAAAAGTATAAGCAAACTTATTGACTTGAATGTAAAGATAGAAAAATTGTATGATATTTTCAAAAATTTGTCAAAAATAATGTACTATATTCAAGACCTTTTATAAGTCAGCATATAGGAAAATATTACCAAAAAGAAATCAAACAAAATTAAATTAACTAGAAAAACACTTTATCAATTGAAAAGGTCAAGTAATTTTTTAATGTCCTCATAAGATTGGCCATTTTTAACACATTCCATAATGAAATCTTTTTTTTTAAACTCTCTTGTTTTTCCAATTCACAAGTAGCCATTTCTCTTTGAAATTGTCGGTCATTTACTCTTTCCATCTGCTCTGCCTCAAATTTTTTTTCTTCCAAATCTAAGGCTTGCTGATCTTTCCTTAGCATATGATCAAACTTCATCTTCTCAAAGTCAAGGGCATTTTACGCAATAGTTGATTTTTTTGAGAAAATTAAATTGAAATAAATAAATAAAGAGTTAATGATTAAGATATATAGTAAACGAATCTTACTTATATCTTTTTTTTCAAAATAATCCTCAAGGGAGCCAAATGAGCTTGTTGAAGTATTACCACGTTTTAATAGATGGTTCAAGTTCATTGAAGTTGAGGCTCGACGCTTTAGTTTGGAGCTTGAGAAAGAGGCTTCAGGAAGTTCATCTAAAGCAGCTTCTAAAGTGGGATTCACATTTCCAGAATTGAGATTATTTAATGGAGATTGAGTTTGAGTAGGAGGAGACTAGAATTAAAGAGAAATTCAGAGAAGAATTGAAGAAAAAACAAAAAGTAAACATACATTTAAATTTTGGGCCTCTGAGGATTCAGATCTGCTGCGATATAATTGTTCTGCTTGATAGTCGGGATCATCTTCAGCTGAACTATGGTTAGAAGGTGGAGGGGATTGATCCTGTTGATGTACAGTTATTTCAGGAGGATTAATTGATGGTTGAGATCCAGAGAGTATATCCTTAGTAGTATTGTGTAGAAACCAAGGGTTTACATCAACTCGGGAGCCAAAAAGATTATCCATTTCCTCATATAAAGGACACATGACATTGAGCTTTTTGTAAACAGTAGTAATTCCAATCTCCAAATCATAATCGTCAATACCAAAGCCAGTTTCATTTGCAGCATGATGAGCCTTTTTATATTTTAATTGGTAACTCTTAAATCTCTCCTTCATTTGCTTAGGATTGATATTGATTCTCTCCCTTGTTTTCTTCCTTACTTCATTGGCCATCAATAAGTAGCCATTAACCTTTGAAGAAGGTGGAAATCCAATACGAGTGGACTTTTCACATCCAAAAAATACTTCAAAATTTTATTTTATTTTAAGGAAGTTGATTATGATGAGATAATCATCCTTTTTAAGCTGACCTGAACCTGACTTTGATTTTTCAGGTGTAGGGCTTGCTTTACGAGGAGACTTTTGTGACAAAGCAGATTTTTGAGTTACCTTTTGAGATTTGGAATGTCTGGGAGGCATTATGAAACTGGCACATAACAAGAAAAAAGATTAAGAGGTAGAATAAATAAGTAAAAAAGAATGTAAACATGCCTGGTCAAAATGTTGAAAATGTCAGGAAGGGGTGTGTGCCGAGGATTGATGGGTAGGTAGCGAGGAAGGTCAGTGTGTCACATGTGACAGGGATGGGGTGAGAAAGGAAGGGATATTTTGTGGCCAACATGTGGTTGTGAAAAAAAACGGGAAAAAAGTCCTGATTTAAGGTCATAACTGACACCCATTTTTGAAATAAGTGACTTTTTTGCAAAATTTAAGTGCTGATTTGGTTTGAAATCCGCACTTAAGTTAAGTGTGGATTTTCCAGAACTGACACCCCCTATTTTGTATTTTTTTTAGTTATATTTCTTTACTTTACACTGAGGTTTTATTTTTCTAACTTCTTACTACTCATACTCATGCTTTCAGGTCTTTCCATCATCTTTTCCTTATTTATTTGAATGTTTTTTCTTTGGTCCCAGTAAGACTTTTTTTTTCTTCCTTATATTTTATTTATTAATTTTCTTCATATTTTTAAATTAAAGATATATACATTTCTTAAAATATCACCTGAAGTTCAAAGTAAATTTTAATCTTGATGCTTTAGATAGAATAATACTAGAAATAATAATTTTAAAAATGTTACCAATTTTCACCAAAAATCTATTAGCACTTGGGTCAAGTTATATCTAACTGCTAAAGAATTAGTAGTCCACACTCTCAACATATCTTATAGCTGGTAATCCTCTTAAATTTAATAGAGAACAGCAATAATTCATCAAATAATTATAATCTAAGACTCTGATAGCTTATCAGGTATAGCTATATGCTACTTTTTTGGATAAGCATGATTTTGAGGGTTTTCAATCTACAAATCATATATAACTGGCTGTAAGATTAAGCACAAAAAATAATGCAGCTCAAAAAGTCTATAAAAAATAAGACAAAGAAAATATGATTAAATATATTTCAAAAATTAGGGATTATTATATTGAAAGTCTTTTTTATACTGGTAATTAAAATAAATTACATTTTTTCATTTTAAGTTGTTTTCATCTCATATGAGTCAGGAATATGTTATGAATATGTTAAGCTGAATCAATTTTGGGCTAAAAAAAATCTCAAATAATTAAACTATTACTACTTTCATGTATAAAAACTATTACAAAATTATTCAAGCTGTTTCCTTGGAAGGTCTTCTGGCAACCTATCTTTGAGAAAATATCATCACTTGAGCCCATTTTGAGTTTTTCTTTGAAACTATTTAAGTTAGTTTTTTCTCCTTTATCTGGTTGATATGAAATTATATATTTTGTTTATAGGAGACTATGATGAGGCCATATCCCAGCCTGAAAAGCATATTGTTTATGGATAATGCTTCAACTAATCATGGCAAAAGGTTTCTGGTATCATATCAAATAAACATGACTAATACACTATTGTATATGTCTGTATTTGATTAAGAAAAATGCAAGGAAAATTAGTAGGATAAAGTAAAGGCTAGAAAATAAGAAAGACATACAAAATTTGTTTAAATATACTTAGGATTTTTTGAATTGAGTTAACTTAAATAGATATTTAATATATTTTTTGGGTGTGTAACAAAAAAGAGAAGAAAATTGTGAATTAGGCATCATAAAAAGAATATATTTAAATCACAAAAATTCTTTAACTAGAAATGGAGCTCCTGTTTTATTATTTTTACCATGAAGAGCAGTGGTGATTAATGGAAATTATAAGTTTTCAGTTACTATCACCAGAAAAAAAAAGTGGGCACCTGATTGCAGGTGCAAATCCCTATATTTGGTTTTATTAAGCTCTAGCTCAGCTTTTAATCTTCTGGTAAGACTGATGTAGAAAATCCTATAGTAATAGCTATAGGCTTTGACCCAGGGAGTTTGAGAAAAACCACTGTCCCTTTTAGAAATACCAGGAAAGATTAATTTGCTACAAAAAATTAGAGACTGCTACAATACCCCTTCCAACAACCTTTTAAATTCTTACCAAGTCAAGACAGTAGCCAATATCAGACTAAAAACCAAAACACAACCTGGAATGCATAAAAATACACACCAGAAACCAAAAAACAGTGCACTTGTTGCACAGAAAAAAGCAATAGTACTTGATGAAGGTTGCAAAGCTACACCATAGAAAACAGTTACAAGAGTTGAGTTAAATTAAGAGCTAAACTTAAAATATACACAGCTAATTTTAGCCAAAATTAGAGTGAAAACTGAGTGAGAAAAAGTGATCTAATTACCAGATGGTTGTATGATAAATAGAGTTACCCCAAACTGTCTTATTAAGTATGTAACACAGACCCCCTCTAGTCTTCCCAATTCCTTTTTTACCATCTCTAAAAATGAATAAAAACCATGTCCAAGCGCTTCCCCCACCTTTAAAATGTATATTTGAACCTGCATGTGGCTCTACTCCATCTGGGCACCCACTTCTGAGCCAAAATACCCCAATTTACCTTTAAAAACACAGTGCACTAACAAAAACCTTTAAACACAAAACTAAGTAAAAATAACATTGAGACATAAATTATAGAGCCAAATTAGCTCTATCTAAAGGTACTAAGTACTTAACCATAAGACTTAAGGTTAGCCCAAGAAACACAAAAACAAAATTAAACAGCTATAGTAAAAAATGAAAAATGAGAAAAATAACCCTTAAACATTAGAATATGAAAAATGTCAACACAGCATGAAATGTGTAGAAAAACCAGGGCTATCCAATAGTAATAGCCATATATCAATAGTATAAAAATTCAGGCCATAAAACAAGAAAACCACATAATTCACAATTAAATGCCGATTAAGACATCTACAAACAGCACCAAACAACACAAAAAAGGCCTCTACCAATGTTGGAAGACCACACTGTGCACTGAAAACTGATAATTCTAGCTTGAATGGTATCAAATCTGAGTTATTCTTGTTTCACAAATAGATTGAGGGATTGGCATCTGCTAGCAGGTTCCAGATGTTTTTTATGTGGTGTATGGAGCACTTGAAATGAAGATGAAGTGTGGTGGTAAGTGTCAGCCTAGATATCCCTAGGACTGAGTATTTCTTATACTCAAAATAAGATGACCTTAAGTAAATTAAGCTTATATCTTAAAAATAAGGTTAATATAATAATATATGATTATATAACATATATATACAATTATTACTCTATTATATATATTATAGTAGTTTAAATAGCTTATCCATAGCCTAATAATACTTATTAAGGTGTTAATGGAGTCATAATATACTTATCTTAAGTGATATTAAGTAATTATTGACATACATAAGCTTATATGTATACATAAATCTCATATTCAGTGAAATATGCAGTATATTATGTATATTTAGGTCTATAAGTGGGTTTTAGCCTCTTAATAGCCTATAAACTTTGTTTTTCTGCTTATTCTAGGTAATATGGACGTATCCAGTAGACTCACAACGCCTACAGAAGCATAAAAATCTATTTCAGGTGCATACACTCAGTTTGGACAACTTAATCTGCTTCCTTGGATGGATATTCACAGATTTATGGGTTGGGAGGTCATTGCTGGGTTAATATGTATGCTTGGGGATTTTATTGAGGGCTTGAACATTTCATTTGTTTCCTTTATATGCTTTGGGTTTCATTATATTCTCTTTGGATGAGTTATTTTACCTGTTTCTTTATGGTATCCGCTTTTATCTGGATTTTCTATTTATGGTATGGGTCTGTGTTATCATTAATTGTGATGGATGGTCCTTACTGGAGGTCTGGGTGTTGAATCTGCTTGAAGTGGATGCCATGGGGAGGTGATGGGCCCTCACAGTGCTGTAATTTCCAGGGATAACAGTGACATCATCTGGATTGAAGGTCTGTGCACTCCAGTGGATTCTGGTATAAGTACGGGAGGATTTTGGTGGTTATTAGACATCACTTACTTACTACAATTCAAATAAACATTATAACACAACTATTATCATATAGAAATATATTATAAAGCCTTTATAAATTGATATTATCTATATACACTATGCAATATAGGGGGTGGACTTGCTAGCAAGTCCTCAACCTGAACTCAGATGGAACTCAGATAGAACTCAGACTGAACTCAGACTGAACCCATACTGAACTCTACTTGAACACCCACCTAAAACTGTTCTGCTGAGTGGTGTTCATCCCTGATTGTATGGTTCCTTTATCAATAGCTCAATGTGTGTTCAATCTATGGTGAGTTTGGGTCCAAGGTTGCGGACTTGCTAGCAAGTCCGCCCCCCATATTGTGTGGTGATATAAGCTATAACTATATTATATTCATCTATTTTCCACCACTAGCATGCATTTAAATCCAAGTATTGTGAGTTTTATTTGAGTATAACTATTTTATTAGTCTTCCCCTGAGGTTTAATCACTAAATCATTTATTAATAATTAGTAGGACCATTAATAAATACTATTAAATCATACTTATATACTAGATACACTGACAGTAAGAGAGTGAAAGAGGTAAAAGGATCAAGGAATTTTTGTACAAAAAATTAAAATAAAAAATAGTTTGAGCAGTCTCAAAGCTAAAAACAAAATTAAGAAAGAAATGAGAAATTAACTATCAATTTTTTCCAAAACAACAATATTTCTTAAAATACACTTGTAATCTCACCAAGCTGGAAACATTAAAAATGAAGAACAACACATCATTAGATTTTAAACATTTAGAAATCAAAAACCAAGGTAATAAAATAAGAATACATTTAAGTGGATTAAAAAAGAAAGAGAAAATTAGAATATTTTTTAGTCAATAAGAAAATTAACTACACAAGGAGAAGTGGGAAAGGATGCAATATGCGTTTTGAGTGTAAAAAGGGGAAATTAAGTAGGAAATCTTTTTTTTTAAAATGAAAAAATAATAGAGACACATTAGAGGGTCTAAAAAAATTAGAATTTACATCATTTAAACCTTCCACAAATTTGGTACCAATTAAGTCATTTTTACTTAAAGTAAACTACACCTGTACAGGACAGGTGTACTTGAATGGCATGTTTATAATTAAACACCTTTTTTTGGGTATCTCTATTCCATTCACACACTCTATCCCCTAATAATGACTGTTGAGCACCTGCTACACACATGCCCATAACTTAGCACAAAGCTTTGGAGTATCTGACCTCATTTTTGAGACCTCTAACCTTACATCTTCTATTTATCAAGGTGTTTTTGGAATGAATTTTTGAGGATGGAATCTTCCAGGCATGTATGCTAATGTTTGAGACCCCCTACTGGTAAAAACTGGAAGCATAAAAAATAATTAAGATTTGATTTCATGAAAACCCCAGTCCCAATAATTGGTTTCTTTCAAACTATATATAAATTTCTCAATCATCCTTATATTTTTCCTCTCATCATGTACAAAGATCATTAAGAGGCATTAAATTTAGAAATTTTCAATTATATTTTTTTTTCATTTTTTTCAATCAAATCAGCCATGATAATTTTTTGATATATTAGGGAGTCTCAAACATTGGCATATAGGCATTGTGGAATTCAGCCTCAAAATGCCATGTCAAGATGCTATGATCAATAGAATACTTGAGATTGGGGGTCTCAATTATGAGGTCAAACACTTCCTACTTTTGTGCCAAGATATAGGCCTGTGTGTACTAGGTTCTTAATAATTATAATAAAGGGATGAAGTATGTGAATTGCATAGATGTACCCAAAAAAGGGTGTTGTGAGATACAAAGATTCCATTCAAGTACAGTGGCCAGACAAATTTTTCATCAACTTTTTATTTTGGCATTGCTCTCAAAATCAGGGCACATAAACCACTAGAAAAAGTAGTTATTATCACTAAAAAGATAATGTAAAATCTGAATATCATATCATTTTTCCATTACACTCCCTTATTTTTTGATATATCATGACTTTAATTTTTTGGCATGTCACTATTTTGCTTTTAACTCCTAAACCAAAAAATGATATGAAAATGACAACTTCATCAAATGAAAGCCCCACTTTTATATTATGGTATTATGTATAGAGAAAAAATCTGAAAAAAAAAATTCATCACCAAGGGGTGGATCTACCTTCAGCTAGGACACATTTTTCTATTCTTGCTGGCGAGTTTTTTGTATTTGTTGTATCTGGCAATTATTTGGCAGACAGTGGTGCATGGAAGATCCATTTTGTGAATTATGGTACTGGCAGAGACAGCTGCAAGTTCCATTTCTGCAACCACACCCCTTTTTCCCAGTGCGAGTTGCTTCTTTGAGGTGGTAGGGACAATCATTGGTCTGTAAAAGTAGAAGATGAAAAAAACTGAAAAATAAGGGCAAGAAGAAAAATAATAATAAAAATAAACATACCCAGAAATGGAGAGGTACCCAAAAAAGAAGAGAATTAAATTTGAGAGGTCACTGATGGTGGGGATGTGGTTGAAAGCTGAAAAAAGGGAGATGCATGAAAGGTGGTCAAAACATATGTACAGCCACTTTACATCTGTCCTGAGAAGGTGTAATTCAAATAAAAATGAATTAATAGTACTAAACTTATGATGTCTTTAAAAGGAATATATGTTTATGTTTGAAATCCTGTATTAAATATCTTTTAAAAAGAAACCCTATATTCTAAGACTTAAAGCTGAGCTGGTAATTATATATTTGTGTCCTGAAATACAATTCAATTAATGGGATATTTTTAAATTTGATACACTCTATTTCATCTTTAATTGCCTTCATTTCCCCTAAGTCTTTGTTCATTTTTTGCAAACCAATCCTTCAAAAAAAATAAAAAAGATTGAATTAACTGAGTTTGAAATAATTGGTTTATTTCCAAAATAAAAAGTTGGTCTGTCATAGCCCACTTGCATTGAAGCTCTTAGATAAGTGATCTAGTTTGTTAGTTTTCCCAAGTTTAACACATCTCTATAAGAACTAGAAAATTGTCATTTTTCAGTTTTCTTGCAAACTGAAAGTTCAATCAAATTACTTTTTTTCATTTCTCAAACAATTATATACATTATCTGAATAGCACTTAGTAATTGTTTTCTGTGTCTTTCCCAAACCTAATACATGGGGGGGGGACAAATACTAGATATTTTTGGTGGTTTTTTTGGTGTGAGGTAACAACACTGCTTGATCTTTATTCTCTGGTCTTCCAACTCTTCAGGAGCAAAATGGGATGGGAGGCCATCAAGCAAATCAAATCCACCTATTCAAATAGGGACAAAGAAAAAAAAACACTAGAAGTCTTGTGCAAAGTTTTTTCCCCATGTGATTGATGTGATAGTACCTTCTAATTACAAAATATAACTTGTATTGCATTGTGCTGAACCCAGTTACATGAGGCCTTCCTTAAATTGGACAATATCTAACACATTGTCTGTGTGAATGTCACCATTTTCTGAAGGTAAAATTGAAGGTTTCATCTTTAAAGGATCTAGCCCTTCACACCACGCAATATTTGGGGGGGACTTGCTAGCAAGTCCTCAACTTGAATTCAGATGGAATTCAGACTGAACTCAGACTGAACTCAGACTGAACTTTACTTTGAACTCATCTTGGGCTCTTAACCAAACATGGATGAGTCTGTGCTTGAGTAATAGTGAAAGTTTAATAAATAATTTATAGAAATAATAACAAGGGAAGATTAATAATCTGATCCATTCACAGAATTTTTTTCACAAAACTCATTTTCATTTTCATTTTGAATTTCACCTGATCACTTAAAAGACTGAAAATTATACTATTTATTTCAAAAACATCACTTTTAACCTCTCTAATTATTTTATTCTATTTTTTTTGAAAAAATATAAAATAATATCAGTGGTTCTCTTTAATGATAACTCCTTTTAACCAAGAATTTGAAGCTTTTATTTTTTAATTTAAACCATATTACCTGATATTTTTTTTTTGTATTTTTATTATTTCTTATTATGCAATATAATTATTTTAAACTCAATGGAATTATTTAATAAAAATATTGAACCATAAAAATTCTCAAGTTTCTATTTTAGAATACTGGGAAAAGACTCATAATTAAGAAAAATAAAAGATAGAAATATGTTTTCATAATTTCTGTTTCAATGAAGTTCTCTAATATCTTCTTTACACTTAGCACCAATAATTGATAAATTGTTTAATTATATGTCTAGAAAGAAGTATAATTCTTATACAAGTGAATTTTAATCCAGTTTTTTCCATTTTTGTATGCAAGAAGATGATTAAAATTAAAAGGAAATATCTTTTTGCTCTTTTTTTTTCTATCGAATATTCAACTACTAAGAATTTTCACAATATTAATTTATTCAATGTAATACACATATGATTTTCTGGAACTCTTCATGATGTATTTCATCAAAATTCAATGTAAATATGGTTATTTGGTAGAGTAATCTCATGAGTTGAAATAATTAATCACTACTTAGTGAATTTTTCATATGAAAGACTGAAATTCAAGCTAGATGTAAAAATTTAAAGATAATTAAAACAAAGTAGTATAAATTTATTTAAACTTTAATTTTAGTACTTGATTTTGCTTCAATGCTGTATTGTGGGATAATTTCAGTGTCAACCTGGGAATAAGCACCATATAATTTGAAAAGTGATCTCATGTTAAAAAATGTGCTTCAGGTAGATATTTTGATTGTATTATTGTTCAAGAACTGAATTAAATAGGTAAAAGTGGTAATTTTTCATAATTCTATCAGTTTCAAATTAAAAAACTATTCTATGATATTCATTTTGTAAAAAAGACACAATAGGTAATTTAGATTATACCCATGTAGAAAAGCAGCTGTAAAGGCAATCATCTTTTTATTAAAAATAATATTATTCCATGTTTTAAATGAAAAGAAAAAATATTTCAATTCTATGGTTTTGAAAAATAAATTAAATGAAACATTTCAGGTACGCTTTTTTAGTCATTAGAATCAAAGTTTTGATAGGAGTAATTCACAACTGAACACTTACACGCAATTGTAAAATTATATATATGGGTTCAAGATTTATCAATGATTTATTGGAATTATGATATTTATGCTGATTGGTAGATCTTATATGATGTTTCTATTCAGTTTCTAAGTGTATGAAAAACAATCCCTTTGATATTTTATTTAAACAGAAGAATTTAAAAATTTTCTTGAAATTGGCCTTATCACAAAGCAATACTGGAATGGTTATATTGTTATAAAAATTAATTTAAATAGCAATATTTTAAATCTTCATATCAGATTTTAAACTAAACATAAATATTAAAATTTGACTTTTTATAAAAATATATATTGATTTAAAAGATATTTACTTATTTTTTTTTTTACAAAATGACCAATTTTATCCTGTGAGGCTTCCATTCAACTTAAATGTGTAAGTCTAAAAAATTAATATGATGCTCTGAATACTCTATATAATGTGTACCTAAGGCAAAAATAATGTTTTTTTGAAGTACTTTAAATCTAAGCAGAAGAGCTGATATCTTTTTTATGTAATATAGTTGTATAAAATTTATTTTTAGGTAGTTTCGTAATACGTAATATGGAAAGAAATCATATCATAATAATATATAATCAACTTAAAACTTTTTTTAATATAATATTATCTAAAAATAATTCTTAATATGTACTTATTTTTAGAACTTCAAAGTGTTTAATAAAAATATTTTGATATAAAAATATAATTATTTTTATATTTAAAAGTAATTAATAAAACTTCTAAAAAAGTATAAATTTTTTCATGGCTTAAATTATTATGAACCACACTTGGAAACAAGATTGCATTGAGAGTTCAATCTAAGTTCCACCAAAAACATGATAAATAATTTTTTTGAAAATGTATATAGTCATTGAAATGAAAAAAAATTAGTAAAAGAAAGGACTCAGATATTTTATTCTGTTACTGAATAGATTATCATAAATATATTGAGGTAGATAACTTATTGAAGTTTTTTAAATTTGCAGTTATTACAGTCAATTATCCAGTTATATATAGCAATCACAAAACAAGAAATAAGCCTAAATGGTTATATATGTGGATAAATCTTTTCCTCAACCTTTACCCTAATTATTTAATTTAATTCAAAGCTATTTTTAATCTAACCAACATATTTTACTATTACATTTAAAAATAAATACAATAAACTCAAAAAATACATAAGTTCAATAGTTTAAAATTTCTTTAAATGTTTTATTCTAGTTTTTAACTTTTTGCTACAATTTTCCTATTATATTATTTATTTATATCATGTATAGTTATCAAAAGAATTCTGTGAATTATTGTGTAAAAAAGCAAAATAGTATTTCATTATCAATTATTTTACTATATTACTTTCTTAGTCTTAAAGTGCATTGTAAATCAAAAATATAAAATAAAGACGTATAAACTATAGGTTTAAGTTAAAAAATATCAATAAAAAATAATTATCAATCATTTTCCATATCGGCAGAATAGAGCTGTAGATTGAGGGGGTGGACTCTGATGTTCGCCCGAAGAACAAAGTTCACACTCCATTTTTCACTACCTCAATGGACAACCTCTCAATCTCTCCACACAAATTTTTCTGCTTTTTCATTTCTGTTAATTCTATTACCACTCACCACCCTTTTATTGCCCTCCTGATACATTTGCTACACCCTTTAAGCTTCAAAATCTATGTTTAAGCCCTCCTCACTACTCCCCTCCACTCTATTTTCACTTTTAACACAACTACACCCCTTTTGCAACCTCTCGCTCACCTCCCATTCCCCTCACTCACCCCTCTCACCTCCATTAGCCCTCACCAGCCTTTCTCTCACATTCTAAAACTATTACTCACCTCCCCAGTTTATTGTCCACATCCCCCAGCTCTCGCTTACCTCCCCTAGCCCTTTCTCACCTTCCCAATCTTTCCAGCCCTTCACTCACCTCTTCCAGCCTCCCCCAGTCCCTTACTTTGGCTGGAGATGTGAGCGAGGTGCTGTAAAGACTAAGGAAGGCTGGGAGAAGTGAGTGAGAGGCTTTTATTACCTCCCACAGACTTTCAAAGCCCCTCGCTCACCTCCCCCAGCTTCCCAAGTCCCTTAATTTGGCTGGAGATGTGAAAGAGGTGCTGTAAAGACTAAGTAGGGCTGTGAGTAGTAGGTGAGAGGCTTTTATCAACTCTCCTAGCCCTTTAAGGACCCTTGCTCACCTTTTCCAGCCTTCCCGAAGTGGGTTAGGGGATTTTATAACCTCTCCCAGCCCTGTAAAGCCCCTCTCTCACCTTCCCCAGCCTTCCCCAGTTCCTTTATTTTTCTGGGGGAGGTGAGCAATGAGATTGAAGAGGTGAAAAAAGTGTTGGGGAGGCATGCAAGGGCTTGGGAAGTAGCCAACTTTTTATAAACTTGAGAATAATTAATATGTATAAATTAGAAATAACAAGGAATAAAATTTTGAGGAATTATAACCCATTCCAAGTGGTAAATAATGTAACTAAATACATATTTCAGAATTTGAGTTGCTTGTGTTTACTAAAAAAATGTGGCCAATCGTTGAAAAAGGAAGATTTTTGTAGGGAAGAAACATGAAAAATGAAAAAAATACAAAGTAAAATAAAACTAAATAATGACAGTGGGCTGGGAAAGGTGAGTGAGGGTCTGGGGGAGGTGTGAGAAATGAAGAGAAGAGAAGGGAGAGGGGGGGAAGGAGAGGAGAGTTGTTTTCTCACTGTGAAGGAAAGGAATAGGGAAAATGGGTAAGTAGATGGCAAGTTTAGAAATGAGATAAGGGGGTAGGATAGGAAGTCAGATTGAAGATAAGGGAGAATTAGGGGAGGGAGGCATCAGATGGAAGTCCCACTTGTAATTCTACCAGGAATCAATTCAGGAAGCAAAAAAAAGCACTAGACATCTAGTGCACACTTTTTTCCTGCTGTGAATATTTTTTGAACTATTAATCAACTGTGGTTCAATGAAGGTTCAAATCAGTTTCAAGGTGTTTTCAAAGTAAATTCAATGTTTCTTCATGATTGTTTCATCACCACCTCAATGTGTGCTGAAAAAGATATGAATTAGGGTTCAAGGTTGCGGACTTGCTAGCAAGTCCGCCCCCCATATTGCGTGGTGTCAGTTGTAAAGTAAAAATACTTATGAATAGAACCCTGAACTACACATAAATCTGTCTCAACCAGAGTTTGATTCCATGTGCAAGTAATAATAGAGTTAAAAAAATTTAGCTAGTAAGTGTATCATTTTGTCAATAAAATAAACCAGGAAAATACCTATACAGCTGTTTAAATATTACATTGTAACTAAACCAAATCTTTCCTGTATGACTCCAGATACTAAAAACATCTATCTCCATGTTGTTAAATGGCTTTGGTGTGCATAGTTCACTTAGATTTGAGCCTTTTTTTACCCTTGTTGCATTCATGGTCCCTATTAGCAAGAGAGTTCAACATGCACTGTACACTGTCACCCAAAGTTACTGAGCTCATTTTGACCTCATTTGGTAATTCAATGTTTTGTCACCCAATTTATTTTACTGCAAATTTTAGTTTCAGATCACTTTCACATGTTATTACTTGAGTAAAATAAAACACTTTTTATTTTAATTCACCCCTGTTACTAAACAACTCTCCTCAATCATTGTATTATATCTTCTCAATACTTCACATCCTCATATTATTTCTTTGACTAATACTTTAATATAATATTGTAATATTTAACAAAGCTCTGAAATAATACTTATAGTTAATTCAATTATTATTCACACCTCCAAATTACCTCTAGAAGCCCAGTGATGCACCTTTATGTCTTCTTTAAGTTAAAGATGGTTGCTTGAATTAAGTAACTCTTGATTTAAGCAGATATAGTTAAGGTATTTGAAAGTTCCAGGTCAGAATTGTTGGTAATTATTTGACTGTTGTTGTTTTAATCATTTAAAATGTATGGATCATTTGCATGACTTACATTCAACCACCATGTTGTGAAGAATTACACAGCATGTCATGACATCTTTTACATAATTGATGCCGCATAGACAACAAGGTTGGGTGATTATTATCCAACAGGCTTGTAATATGCCAAAAGCGTGCTCAATGTATTTTTTTGCAGCCTATTGAAGTTTAGAAAAATATTTACTTGCAGCATCTTCTGTGTGAGGAATAGTTTTTACCATAGATGACCAAGGTAGACATATTTCATGAGCAAGATGGTAGGTTTGAGTTTACTTAAGTTGGTTGATTTTATATTTTATGACAACTTATCGCAGGTGGAAAAAAGTGGCAACCAGATGTCAGGTTCAGTTCACAAACTGAATTGATTCAATTCAGTATGTGAGCAATGACTATGTACATAAGGTGCTTAAGCACATAACACTTCCACGGTGAGAAATTCATCAATGATGTGTTGCTCCATGTGAAAAGTTGAGGAGAGTCAATTGAGTAGTGAAAATGCAAGAAGAAAAATGGTAGAGTTTACTGAATGGGTGATTTAACGCGGGGGGGGGGGGGATGGAAATTTGTACAATTCGTGTTTGCTAACAGAATCTGCATTACGAGGGTGTCAAAACCACATTTCAGTAACCATGGACGGGGCAATTATGCAATGATCTACTGAAAGGTTACTGCAACGGAGGTGGATGCTCTAATTAAGTGTGGTCCTTGAGGAGATGTTTTCCATAACACAACTTTAAATTGACTATCTCCATTCGGTAGAATCGATAGCTGTTCCAACGACGGAGACAGCGCCCATGGCAAATCCAACGTCAGATCGATCGAGAGAGAAAAGCAAAGCTTTGACGTGTTTGATTGTGGGGCCAGACAAAGGAATTCGCTTCGGGGCCGGTGCACCGATGGACACCGCCGCCCTTCCATGTTGGCCAATCATCGTCGGCGCAATTGCTCTCCCAGCAAACCTTAGTGTCCCTCCCCACCACTTTCGTCTTGACCGTTTTTTCCATGGACGCCAATCTCGCTCGGTCTCAGCTCGGCCTCTTTCGCCAGCTATGTCCCTATCTTGCACGCACATCGCCCTCCACCCTGCGTCACATGGCCACCTCGGCTACTGCCGGCGTCACCCGTCTCCGTCTTCAGGCCCGCGCTTGTCCCGTCCTTGGCCCCATTCTTGACACTGCTCATCCACCCCATGTCTCATTCTACGCCAAACTGGCCTCTGAAGCCCCTCTATCCCATGCATCCTCCTGTCCTGTCTCGAAACAGACTTTGGGTCATGACGCTTCTAAGGCTCCTCATCCGATATCACTTTCTTCTGCTTTTGATTATCATGCCTTTTATCAGGCTGAATTGGACAAAAAGCACCATGATAAGAGTTACAGATAGTTAGTTTTTTTTTAATTAAATTGTCTTCCTGACCGCAGACTCTTCCATCTCAATAAATATTTTGACTTACCTTGCTTCATTGTCTGTCTGTCACCACAAGTTTCAATAACATAAACAGACTTGCTTCCAAGTTCCCTACCGCCCATAGGGCTCATGTAGAAGACGAAGTCACGGTCTGGTGTAGCAATGACTATTTGGGAATGTCCAAGCATCCTTTGGTTCTTGACTCAATGAAGTAACTTCTAAATCTTTTAGTCATCATCTTTCCCTATCTTTCTTCTAGTGTTCCATTCTAACCATAATGGCTTATGTGCTTTAAAGATCTACGCTTAACAAATATGGCGCCGGTGCCGGTGGAACTCGCAATATTGCTGGCAACGGAGCTCTTCATCTTGCTTTAGAAAGAACATTAGCTAAACTTCATCGCAAAGAATCAGCACTTGTCTTTAGCTCTTGCTATGTAGCCAACGACGCAACATTGTCAACTCTTGGCTCTAAACTACCCAACTGTGTTATTTTTTCCGATTCTTCAAATCATGCTTCCATGATCCAAGGTATTCGACATGCAAACTGTGAAAAAATTATATTCAAACATAATGACTTGAAAGATCTAAGAAATAAATTGGCATCAGTTGATAGGAATCGCCCAAAGATCATTGCGTTTGAAAGTGTTTATTCCATGTGTGGTAGTGTTGGCCCTATTCGTGAAATTTGCAACCTTGCTGAAGAATTTGGGGCTATCACTTTTTTGGATGAAGTTCATGCCATTGGTATGTATGGGCCAAAAGGAGCGGGTGTTGCTGAGCATTGTGATTTTGAACTTCATGCTCAGGGAGCCGGCAATCAACGAACCGTCATGGGTATGATTTTATTTTGGTATTTTCACTTCTATTCAAATTAAAGTAAACAGACTGGATATTATTTTCACCAGATCGGGTGGATATTATCACTGCCACATTGGGCAAGGCATATGGGGTGATAGGTGGCTATATTGCTTCAAGCTCATCACTTGTTGATTTGGTACGCTCGTATGCGCCTGGTTTTATATTTACTACTTCACTACCCCCTGCGATCGTTGCTGGTGCCCAAACTTCAGTCAACTATCAATCTCAAACTATGGATGACCGTCGGTTGCAGCAACTTAATGCAATTGAACTTAAAGATGTCTTGTATGAACTTGGGTTACCTGTTTTAGATGGACCTAGTCACATTGTTCCTGTTTTGGTTGGAGATGCTGAGTTAGCCAAGACAGCTAGTGACATGCTTTTGGAAAAACATCACATTTATGTGCAGTAAGTAAGACTGAGCTGGTTTGTTAATCTTCCTCAAGTTGCTTATAGGCGAACTTTTATTGTATAGGTCCATTAATTACCCCACAGTTACTAAAGGGAGTGAACGGCTTCGAATTACGCCAACTCCCGGACATACTGTGGCTCAACAGGCTCAGCTAGTCGTCGCTCTAGAGTCAATTTGGCATGAGTTGAAGCTTAAGAAAAGAACCGATTGGGTCGCTGCCGGTATTTTGCAAAAAGAGCAAAAGAGTGAAAGAATTTGGAGTGATGAACAATTAGGCTTGTTAGATGGGTCTGCTCCAATGAGATTAGGACATGTGGCTGATTTGGATTCGGTTCATCCCAAGAAAGCTATTGCTCAACCAGGGATGATGGTTTAGCAAGATAGGAAAAATCAACCCTAATGCATTTTTTTGGTCTTGCCCCCCCCTTTTTTTAAAGTTTGATAAAGAATTTAACCGCATTATAATAACCTGAATAATTCAAAATAAAGCAATGTAAATACAGCTCATCAACTGTTTTTGAGCATTTTGAGACCTTAAAAATAAAACTAAGAGATGATGAGATAATGATAACATTTGGCAATTTCTGGCCTCAATTAGCAATTTTAGGTGGGTTTGGCATTTTTGGCATTTATTGGTATATTTTGGAGGTGTTTTTTGGCTATTGTTTACAGGTGTTTATTGGCGTACTTTTCAGTCATTTTTCAGGCCTTTTTGAAGGTGTTTTTTGCTATTGTACACAGGCTTTTATTGGTATATTTTGCAGGTGTTTTTTGGCATACTTTTCAGACATTTTTAAGGCATTTCCAGGTGTTTTTTAAATTGTTTATAGGAGTTTTTTGGCATACTTTGAAGGCATTATTAAGGTGTTTTTGCAGGTGTTTATTGGCAAATTTTTCAGAAATTCTTAAGGCGTTTTTGCAGGTGGTTTTTGTTATCTTTTACAGGAGTTTTTTTTTTTTTTTTTTTTTTTTTTTTTGGCATATTTTGAAGGTGTTTTTTGCTATTGTTTGCAAGTGTTTTTTTTTTATTTATTTTATTTTATTTTATTTATTTTATTTATTTTTTTTTTTGGCATACTTTTCAGGTGTTTATTGGTGTATTTTGAAAGTGTTTTTTTCACTATTGTTCAGAGGAGTTGTTTTGGTGTATTTTGTAGGCATTTTTCAGGGGTTTTTTTTTTTTTTTTTTTTTTTTTGCTATTGTTTGTAAGTTTTTCTTTTGTGTACTTGTCAGGCATTTTTCAGGCATTTTTAAAGGTCACAGGGTGGGAGAAAAAAAAAAAAAAAAAAAAAAAAAAAAAAAAAAAAAAAAAGACAACTGGTAGACAAGTTTTTTTATTTATTTTTTATTTATTTTTATTTTTATTTTTATTTTTTTTTAGAAACCTTAGGGTAGGTAACCCATGAAGTAATCTTTGAGGAACCTTTTTTTTGGAGGTGTATATGAGTAGAAATATGTCAAGTAAAAATATTTTGGAAACAATTGTAGATTTCTTTGCTTCCCCCCCCTGCCAAAAGTATGAGTCTAGGCAATTTGACATATTCTTTATTTAATATTCAATACACATACATAATGCATATTTAATTATCATTCATATTGCATATTAAATATAGATGCATAATGCTTATTCAATAAGAATAAAATATGCACAAAATATGCATATGCATTATGCATGAAATTTGAATATACAATACACATAAAATATGCATAAAATATGTACAGTGGGGGGACAAATGTTCTGTCCACTTTTAATGCATAATCCTCAATTTTGTAATTTTTCATCTTTATTGTATACCACCATCATTGCTGATACCACCTCAAAACTTTGATCCTTGGTTCTTTGTGTCTCAATCTATCATTTGGTAAATCTTTCTTTTATTGCTCATTGTTTTTTTCTTTATTATTTATCTTAAAAATCATTCCTTATTTTTTCACCTTTAGGTGCCTATCTGTTAGAATTTGGTTGAGAGGTGAGGAGGAGGAGGAGCACTATGGGCACAATGCATTGTGAGAGGCACAAAAAGAGATATTGCATAAGGGGTTTATATGGGGCAAGCACCATGGAGTGCTCCTCATTGGACAACTTATATAGTAATCCAGTTACTTCTTAGTCTCACTTCTTAGTAGCATATTCAGTCCTGTTGCAGGCTAGTGTCAACACTATTAGTAGTCTGCCTCCTTAGGTCTTAACATTTTGTCCAATCTTAATTGGCACACTACTGAAGAACAATGAATCCCTCAGGTCAACCTGATGCAGCAACCCTTGCTGCAATGCAAGAACAGATGGCACACTTTCAAGAACAAAAAGCTAGACTCATGGAACGTCTAGCTGAGAAACAGCCCTCATACAACGGCTTGAAGGAAGAAGAACTGGATGCTGCTGAACTCAAGGCACAGGCATGACCTACAACACCAGCACCACCTGTTAAAGGCCCAAAAATTGCAGACCCAGCAATATTTGATGGAAAGCAAGGCCCACGGGCAGATCAGTACACATTGCAGGTAAACCTTTATGTCCTGCTCAACAGTCATCAGTTCCCAAATGAGCAATCAAAAATTGGGTTTGCAATCTCTTACCTCAGAGATGAGGTGTCATGCGGGGCAAGGCCATATACAAAGGAACAGCTTGGAAATGGCAAGTCTGAAACAACATTCCATCAGTTCATGGCAACTTTTGAACTCAACCACGCAATATGGGAGGCAGGCTTGCTAGCAAGTCCGCAACCTTGAACCCAAAATTCATATCCAATTGAGCACACATTGAGGTGGTGTTGAAACAATCATGAGGAAATATTGATTTTAATCTGAACACAACTTGAAATTAATTCAAACATTTAGTGAAGCACAGTTGATCATTAGAAAAAACAAATCTTGATGCTTGACTTACTAGAATTTTTGTAGGAATATTAAAGTAAGTGAACCCCACTACCCAAAAAAAAGTGGGCACATCAATAAGATTGTGAAAAATCATGTTTTTTGTTTTTTGTTTTTTGTTTAATAATATAAAAATTTTTGTATAAATTGAACTAAATCCCCTTTGCATGCTTTTACAAGATTTTTTACTAATCAATTTATAAAGGAATCTCCCAATACTATAAAAAAGTTATTCAAGAAAAGAAATTATGAAAATGATACTTTTCATCAAAATTTTATTAGTAAAAATTTCCTGAAGTATATATTTGCTCTCATTTTACGAGTATATATTCTTAAGTATTTCTCAAGCTTTAAAGTATTAGTAGAAGCTACATTAAGTTCAAAATTGATGGTAAAAATAATTTAGTTAATTGTACAATTCAAAAAAATTAATATTTATACCATAACTTTAGATTTAAAAATATTTTATTGTCACTATTTTTTCAAAAAAATAATTTACCATTACCTTCATTATAGAAAAAAAGTATGTGTCAAATTTCAACAAGAATAAAATATATAGCTAAAAAGTTTTGCACAATAGTTATAAGTTTTTTTTTTTTTGTTTTGTGCCATTTCATTTTCAAATCTCTATAATTTATTATATATGTATATTATTTATTCTATTTAAAAATTATACTTCCTAATACTTCCCTCCCCTCTTTTGTGCTTCACATATGGTTCACCTCACACATTCTCTCACTCTCTTAAATTTAGTATTACTCTCCCCAGTCCTCTCCCCTCACCACCCCTTGTATTACCCCTTCTCCACCCCTCTCCCTACCACCTCACCTCACCTAAATCAATTTTTTACACATATCACCCCTTTTGATCCCTTATTCACCCTTATATATCTCATATCTTTATAAATAACATTAACTGATCTCCTTCTCACCCCATTTTCTCTATATGGAAAAAAGGGGTGAATTGACAAGCCAAAGAGGTTGGGTGAGAAGCAAAAGGATAAAGATGATTTTGAGGTTAAATGGTTGGGATGGGGAAGAAGAAGGTTAGATTTGGAAGTGAGATGTTTAGGATATCTTAAAAAGGGCTTGGTGGGCTAAAGGGTGGAAAGGAAAGGTCAAGGTGGGAGGTGAAAGGGGTGGGGTGGGGTAGAGAGGAGTGAGAAAGGGGTGTGTCAGCCTGTATATCTCCAGGACTGAGTAAAAAGTAATTATAAGTTATGTTAAACACATGAACTATACATGGGAATAATAAATAAGAGTACACAAATAGTATACATAAGTAAAATTATGATAATACACAAAAAATGCCATTATAACACCTTATATACACGCATATATCCACCTTTTATGGGTCTTATGTACTTAATATTAAGTTGTAATATGTTAGGGTAATCTTAAGAACCTTAAGTATAAGGCTACATAATTTTTAAGTACACTTAAAGCTGTTATATTCATTGTTTTATGCAAAAAACAAGAAATGCGCTTTATTTCACTTAAAAGTTGACTATATGCGCTATAAAATTGAGAATATCAAAATTGCGCTTTGACAGATCAATTGGGCTCATTTAGAACTATTGATTTGGCTATTTAAATGCATAAAAATAACACTTTTCAAATTTGGTGTTTTTTATGCCAGAAATGGCTTCTGTGTACTGGCCACATACTGCCTGCTTTTTTCCCGTGTGAATAGCTTCATTTTTAGCAAAGTTAGCTTTTTCACACTATAATTACCCCAAATTCTACGCCCACTGTGGGGAAACACACTAAAATAGGCGACAGGCGCTTATTTAGTGTCCTAGCTTAATTAATAATGCATTGACCTTGTTTATATGCACTAATTTCATTAATAACCTCACTCTTGGCACTTTATTTCATCACCACGCTTAAATTTCCCTAATTTTAGTCAAGGATTTACCCGTGCAAGAGCCTGCCAAGAACTGCATGTAGTTACCCCACATCTCACACTCTTTTTTAAGCTTTTGGGTGGTTTCTCAGTCAATTTTGGTTATTTTTGAATGGGAATTTCACGTAGTATAATGTCAGGATTAGCCCCATTATTTCTACAGTCAATCCCCCTTATTATTAAGCTATTATTAACCTTAAAAAGTCTCCTTTAGTCTTTAATATTATTGTTTTATACGCATATACTCTCTTTTTGTCTTTTTCTTTAATTTTGATGGATTTCCCTTATTATTACAGGATTTTGGCGGTTGTTACTCTTCTAATTATGTCATGGGTTACTGGGAATGTTGATGGGCATGTCAATTAGTTGTTTAGAGGCGTCATTAACTGTGTATTGGGTTGTACATCAAGGGAATCATTGGGGAACTCAGTGTGTATAAAAGGAGGAGGTTTTTGGGTTGTATTTCTTCATTCTTTATCATTACAATTTAACCAATATAACCAAATAAATTACAATACATATCAATTAGTAATTTTATAAGTCTTTTGAATAGTATCTGAATTAAATAATCTATTTTTCTACCAACTACAAAGATTGTAAGCCATATATAAGAATAGTGAGAATTATATTACTGAGACCTTTATATTTGATTATATTTTACAACTTAGTGGATTAAAACTACAGTATTCATATAGGACCATTTAAATCTTCTAGAAAACTGACTATTCAAGCTAGTTCACGTCCTTGTACTTGACCTTAGCCTGACAATTGGGGACCTTTCCTCAAGAATTCTGTTATAATCCTGTAAGTGAAATTTTCAAAAGAAGGTGCACGTAAATAATATCCCTATAGAAATATTTGGATAATTACAACAGGTTGGGGTCACTTATATAGTGATTTCAGAAAAAGAAGCCCTGTTATATAATAAAATTGTGATATTGAATCAACAATTTTACCACTAATTTAACATATAATTGTTATTAGTGGGTCTGTCAATAGACCAATTAAATTTGTGATCTTTGCAGATAAAAATTTTACCACTAATTTAACATATAATTGTTATTAGTGGGTCTGTCAATAGACCAATTAAATTTGTGATCTTTGCAGATAAAATTTTTACCACTAATTTAACTAAAATTGTTCTTAGTGGGAGTCTGTCAATAGACCAATTAAATTTGTGATCTTTGCAGATGATAACCAATTAAACTGATTAATTGTTTTCTTTTTACAGGACTCTTAATCCCTTTTCTATTGGTTTGTAAAATTCATTTATATTTAAAAAATAATCTTGCTGACAGTTGTTTTTCTTTTTTAATATAAAAACACGGCTACATATTGTAGACCAGTTAAATTAAGTGACCACATAAAAAGAATATTTGACTTTTGGCACTTAAAGATTCACTTCATACCAATAAGTAAGCAATTAAATTGTCTTCAGTGGTATTAATAAATACTGATTAAACTCCTTTTTGAAGTTTTTCATATCGCAAACTTTCAATTCTTTAGAATTCCACGTAAAAATGTGTGACAACAATGACATTGTAAGTAATAAGGCGAAACCTTATAACTTAAGAACTAGAGCTGAAAGACCTGTTACAGGACATCCAAATGGAGGGTCAAGAATCACCAGTAACAATAAACAACACCCCACCAATGTCCATGGAGGAAAAGGAAAAGCTCTTAAAACAAATGTCAATAAAGAAGTCCAAAAACACCTTACAAGAGCAAATTCACTCCCTCTCAACCCTACTGAATACACTAACAATAAGAGTAAACAATATGTTAGACCAGATCAACAATCTGGAGAAAAGGGCGGCACAGGGCTTTATAGAAGTCAACCAGGCTCTAGTGGATATAAGGTCTCATCAACAACCAGTGGCACCAAATACCACAGCAACACCTCCAGTCCCAGAAGAGGACCAAAAGATAACTGTAAGCAAATGGAAGTGGGATTGGTATTCCCAAAACTACAACAGTCCTCCTCAACAGGGATCCAGCAGTCACCCTTACAGGGGAAAGCCAAGGAGAGGCAGGGGAAATGGAATAAGACCGTGGTAAGTCATCCATCTTCTCAAGATCAATTATATAATCCTAACAATGAATTACTTATAGGTAATGAAATTGATAGAGAGTTATTGGATATAATTGATAAGGCTTTAAAAAATTATTCATTTGAAAATAACATGTTAGACTTGTCATTACATGAGGACAATGTACATAGTTTTATTGATCACCAGGAAAATACTATTAATATAAAAATGGAATCAAATGAAGAAAAAATTGACCCTGATGATGAATCTTCTGAATTGGAAACAGACAAAATTGAATATTTTCTGAAAGAAAATCCAATGGAATCAAAAATAATTAGTAAATTATTATTGAGAATTGAAAAATTGGAAGAATTCTCTAGAGAATCCAACAATAATACAGAAAGTGTATTATTAAACATCACACAATCATTGAGTACAACAGCCAATAAGTTAAAAATTATTGAGAATTCAAATAATGAATTGATCAATGAAAACAAAAGATTAAATTCTGAGATTAAAAATTTAGAAATTAAATTAGAACATTCTCAAAATATTATGGCCACCATAGAGGGACGTGTAAAATTGTCTTTTTCAAATGTAAATGATACTTTAACTCATGTACCTGTAATAAAAGATAGGTTACAAAGAGTAGAAATTGAGGTAGCCAAAATTTTGAAAAATACTGAAACAATAAAGGATAATACCTCTTATGTAGAAAGAGTACCAGTTTTTATGAAACACTCTGATGATAAACCAATGATGGAACATGAACATAGTGTCATGGGCTCTGAGAATATAAAATCAGTAAAAGATGAAATTAATGATCATCTTTCTAAAGTGAGTGAATTACTCAATATTCCTCAGGTTAGGGAAGCTAAAACTAGCCAAAAGAACTGGCCTAAGTTAGATCAGTACCCTTCTTTTGACGGGGATTCAAAATCTGATTGGCAACAATTCATACAAAGAATTGATAACTTAAAATTTTCATATAAATTACCTGATGAAGAAATTACTTCAAAGTTAATATCTTTATTTACAGATGTGGCCTTATTATGATTTGAATCTGTATTGAGTGAGGGAATTAATTACTCCTGGAATGAATGGAAGGCACTAATTGAAAGGCAATTTGGTGGCCCAAAATTTAGAATCACTCAACAAAGACTGTATGAAAGGGCCAGATATAATCCAAATGCTGGAGATAAACCCATGGTCTTCTTAATGAATTTAATAAAAATCATGAAAGCTATGGATCCAAAAATGGATTATGAAGAGTGGAAAGAAAAAATAATATACAAGTTGCCTATATCAGTTAGAGACATTATTGTAGCTAGAACTGAAACTATCAGAAACACCTCTGGATTTATTAATATATGCAATGAGATATTATTAAACCACAAGTATGAAACCAAGTATAGTAATTACAGACAAAGTGTTGACATGGTAAAACCTACTACAAGTAAGTTACCAGTGGAGAAGAAAAAACCTTCAGCTCCCCTTGTCCCTAAGAGACAAGAAAATAACACTTGTTACAAATGTAATGAACCTTGGGTTAAGGGTCACACGTGTAAGAAGGGAATAAATATTATTGAAACCTCACAGAATTCTGAGCCTAGTAATCATGAAGATGAGAATGTGGAATCTAGTGAGGATTGCAAAAGTAACATATATTACAGTGATGATGAAAATGAGATATTTGTATTAGAACAGGATGTAATGTTCCTGAATGATGCTATACCTCATACAGACACATCTTTAACTTCCATAGAGGAAGCTGAAATAATTAAAGATGTATTTCATGATACTTACAAAATAATACCTATCAGAGCACCTATTATCATATGTGGAAAAGAAATCAATGCCATTCTTGACACTGGGGCTGTAGGTAGTGTAGTTTCAATTAATACATTAATGAAACTTGATAGTAAGTACCAGGAAAAACTAGAATCTGTTCAGACAAAGAACTGGAGAGGTTTTGGTTCAGTATTAAATCCAATTGGCAAATATAAAACTGCTGTATTCTTTAAATATAATAATGGATATGTTAGAGCAGTTTGTGAATTTGTAGTAATGGATAATAATAATTGTAGTGATTGGTTTATTATTGGCAATGATTTATTGACAAAATTTGGCATTAAACTAGATCCTGCAAACAGTTGTTTCACCATAGGTGTGAATTGTAAAAGAAAATTCAAAATATGTTCTGAAAATTCAGTATATACCATTTCTCCTAGAGAAGAACAACTGCAAGGTGGAAGAACCACCAATGAAGTGGTTGAATTGGAAAATGAAATCCAAAAGGCCTCTTTCAGTCCTCAACTCTCAAAAATTGAAGAAGAAGATATTTTGAGATTGATTAAATCATATCCTATGGCATTTGCTCATGGTTCAAATGAACTAGGATTGGTCAAAGACCATGAGATGAAAATCTCTCTAAGCTGTGATTTGGATAATATTCCTGGCAGTCTAAAAAAGAAACCTTACCATGCAAATGATCCTGACTTATTTCCAAAAAGAAGGGGAAGGCCTAAAAAGCAACCTGAAGAAATTGTGGAAAAAGCAGAGATTGAAAAAATACTCAAGAAAAGAATCCTTACTAAAGAAAAAGGAACTGAGTATTTACTAACATTTAAAGGGAAATCAAATGAATTTGATAAATGGATACCTGAAAAAGAAATTTTTAATTTATCCACCCTTCTTAAAAAATTTAAACAGAAATAAATTTCTGTTCAACCAGCTGAGGGGTTAAAAAACCAGTACTCATAATATTTTATTATGTTTTATTTCTTTAAAGTTGAATCTTTATTGCTACAGATTTATTCTGAATACCTGAAAATTACAAATTGATAAAATAAAATGTATAACTTATCATTTTTTTTATTGTTTTTTTTGGGTGGGCAAGTGTCAGCCTGTATATCTCCAGGACTGAGTAAAAAGTAATTATAAGTTATGTTAAACACATGAACTATACATGGGAATAATAAATAAGAGTACACAAATAGTATACATAAGTAAAATTATGATAATACACAAAAAATGCCATTATAACACCTTATATACACGCATATATCCACCTTTTATGGGTCTTATGTACTTAATATTAAGTTGTAATATGTTAGGGTAATCTTAAGAACCTTAAGTATAAGGCTACATAATTTTTAAGTACACTTAAAGCTGTTATATTCATTGTTTTATGCAAAAAACAAGAAATGCGCTTTATTTCACTTAAAAGTTGACTATATGCACTATAAAATTGAGAATATCAAAATTGCGCTTTGACAGATCAATTGGGCTCATTTAGAACTATTGATTTGGCTATTTAAATGCATAAAAATAACACTTTTCAAATTTGGTGTTTTTTATGCCAGAAATGGCTTCTGTGTACTGGCCACATACTGCCTGCTTTTTTCCCGTGTGAATAGCTTCATTTTTAGCAAAGTTAGCTTTTTCACACTATAATTACCCCACATTCTACGCCCACTGTGGGGAAACACACTAAAATAGGCGACAGGCGCTTATTTAGTGTCCTAGCTTAATTAATAATGCATTGACCTTGTTTATATGCACTAATTTCATTAATAACCTCACTCTTGGCACTTTATTTCATCACCACGCTTAAATTTGCCTAATTTTAGTCAAGGATTTACCCGTGCAAGAGCCTTCCAAGAACTGCATGTAGTTACCCCACATCTCACACTCTTTTTTAAGCTTTTGGGTGGTTTCTCAGTCAATTTTGGTTATTTTTGAATGGGAATTTCACGTAGTATAATGTCAGGATTAGCCCCATTATTTCTACAGTCAATCCCCCTTATTATTAAGCTATTATTAACCTTAAAAAGTCTCCTTTAGTCTTTAATATTATTGTGTTATACGCATATACTCTCTTTTTGTCTTTTTCTTTAATTTTGATGGATTTCCCTTATTATTACAGGATTTTGGCGGTTGTTACTCTTCTAATTATGTCATGGGCTACTGGGAATGTTGATGGGCATGTCTATTAGTTGTTTAGAGGCGTCATTAACTGTGTATTGGGTTGTACATCAAGGGAATCATTGGGGAACTCAGTGTGTATAAAAGGAGGAGGTTTTTGGGTTGTATTTCTTCATTCTTTATCATTACAATTTAACCAATATAACCAAATAAATTACAATACATATCAATTAGTAATTTTATAAGTCTTTTGAATAGTATCTGAATTAAATAATCTATTTTTCTACCAACTACAAAGATTGTAAGCCATATATAAGAATAGTGAGAATTATATTACTGAGACCTTTATATTTGATTATATTTTACAACTTAGTGGATTAAAACTACAGTATTCATATAGGACCATTTAAATCTTCTAGAAAACTGACTATTCAAGCTAGTTCACGTCCTTGTACTTGACCTTAGCCTGACAGGGTGAGTGTAGATGAGGAGGGAAGGGAGAGTAGTGTTGTGGGGTGAAAAGTAAAAGAGGAGGGGAGGGGAGTGGTGAGGAGTATGGAAACTTACTCATGAATGTTCAATACTACAGTAAATGCCTTGGGATTTTTATCAAAAGAAGAGATATGGGAATGAAGTCAGAAGGAATACAAAGGAAGAGAAAGGAATGTATAGAGCTCAAAAGGATGTGAAACAAGGGGGAAAAAACTGAAGGTAGACTCTATCTTTTGGCCAAAGAACAGAGTTCACCCTATCTGATTTCAGAACTCATTTTCCAAAATCAAAAACAACATGTAAGAGTGGTTTATTACTATTCATACCCCTCAACACATACAAGCTATTGGTTTATTCAATGTTTGTAATAAGTACCAAAAATTGAGACTGAAGATCTACAGGAGTGTAAAAATTAGCCATTAAATACTATTTTGATTTTTTACAAAGTCTTTTGCAGAATGTTTATTAAGAATTTACAAATGATAGAAAACCAATAAAATGGGTAAACTTTTGAAACAAGTTGGAAAAAGTAGAAAAGCCTATATTTAAATTTTGAGCTAATGCAATTTTTTTCTTTTATTAGATGAATGTATAGAGCTTTTAATTTAGTTCGGAACAATTTTAGTGAGATGTATAATATTTTTAAATTCAAATATAAAATTTAAATAAATATCTAAAATGAAACGCATTGATATATATAGTAAACCTTTTGCTTTATTTTATGTTCTATGATTACTGTACATGAAATAATAATTAGTCATGATAAGCAAAAATTTAAGGAAATGAGAATTTTAGCTTCCTCAATATCTTTTCTATAATCTATTAAATAAAAGAAATAACTTTTTGAGTCCTTTTTTTACAAAATTTTTTTCATTTCAATGACTATCTAAATTTTCCAAAAATAATATATCTTAATTTTGGTGGTACTTAGATTGAACTCACAATGAGATCCTGTTTTGGACTGTGTTTCAAGCTAAGTAAAACTGTGAGAAAATTTATAATTTTTTAAAATTTTTTTCAAATATATTTAAATGTAAACATAAGTATGTTCTTATCTCAAAATGATTTATATTAAATACTTTAAATTTCTGGAAACAAATACAAATGATAAATCATTTTGGAGAATTTTTTTATTAAAAATATTTGGATGTTTATTTTCTAATATTATGAAATTATTCTTTTTTCTTCATTAAAGATTAAGAATATAACTAAAAATTATTTTAATACAACTATAACATATAAAAAAGGTATCAGATCTTCTTTTTAGATTCATACTAACTCAAAAAACAATTTGTTCATTTTAAGTACAAATTATATAGATCCTTCAAAGCCTCACATTTTTTTCTTGATTTTCATGTGTAAATTAAAGGGAAATCTCATAGGGTAAAAATGGTATTTTTTTAAAAATTTAAATAAATATATTTCAAATAAATATATATTTTTGTAAAAACTCAAAGTTTAACCTTAAGTTTCTGCTTTAAATGTGTACTTATGAGTTGAAATATTCTCTATCCAAATTCATTTTTTTTAAATATATTCATTGTAGTATTTCTTATTTATAAGGCAAATTACAAGAAGATTTATGAAATCTTCTGTTTACATATAATTTCAAAGGGATTTTACTTTAAAGAATTATAAATTTAATAGTAGAATAATATAATTTTTACCTATCAGTGTGAATATCATTTTTCTAATAAATGATTGATAAATTGTTAACTCATATATTCTATTTAAGAAGTATGTGAAAATTTTCAGTTGTGAATTAATCCTGTCAAAAACATTTTTCCAAAGACTAAAAAATAAACCTGAAACTTTTTACTTAATTTGTTCATCAACAACATAGAACTGAAATATTTTGTCTATTCATTTAAAATATGTATCATTATTTATTTTAATTAAAATATAATCACTTTAAAACTAGCTTTTTTATATGAGTATAACTCAAAATACCTATTGTGTCTTTTTTACATAATAGTTAAAATATGGTAGTTATTCAATGAGCAACTAATATAATGATGAAAAATTACCACTTCTACCTATTAAGTTCAGTTCTTGCACAATAATTTACTCTGAAATTTGACCTGAACCACATTTTTTGACATGAGACCACCTTTGAAAATCTATGGTGCTTTTTCCTAGGTGGACATAGAAATTCTCCCACCATATAGAATGGAAGCACACGTAAGCATTAAAATTTAATTTCAAGAATTTTATGCTTTTTTGTTGTATTTTATCTTTAAAATTTTACTCCTAGTTTGAATTTCAGTTTTTCATATGGAAAATTCATTGAGTAGTTATTAATTAATTATACTCATGAAATCACTCACCAAATGACAATATTTTTCATAGAATTTTTATGAATTAAATCATGAAAAGTTCTGGAATCTCATATATTTATTATGTTAACTAAATGCTGATTGCAAAACTACTTAGTATTTGAAGAATAAACAGAACAAATATGAGTTCAAAAATGAATTTTGTTTTGATTTTAATCATTGAATTGCATTTGAAAATTTCAAAAGCCAGATTAAAATCTACTATTATAAGAGATATAATTTTTTAAAGAATTATAATCAAATAATTTCTCAAATATAAGTGTTGAGTATAAGTAATTTATTAGAGTACTTCATTTAGTCAGAGATTGAGAAAACACATTGATAATTCTTTTTGTTTAGTTATATGTGGCTTAATGGTGTTCTAGAAGTAAAAATATATAAGATTTGATGGTTCAATATTTTTTTGATAACTCAACTGAATTGAGAATAATTATATTGAATGAACAAAAAAATATAAAAATACAAGAAATAAAGAATCAGGACATATGGATTAAAATTAAAAACCAAATCTTCAAATTCTGGGTTAAAAAGAGTTTTTAACAAAAAGAGCCACATATATAATTTTATATTTTTTCTCAAAAAGTTAATTAACTCATTAGAAAGCTTAGAAGTAATAGCTTTTTAATAAGTACTATGATTTTCAGTCTTTTTACTGATAAAGTGAGATTCAAAATTAGAATTAAATTGTGTTTTATTAAAAAATACTGGGGATTTATCAGATTCTTGAGCTACCCAACTTTCTATTTCTATTAATTTTTCATTAAAATCTCAATATTATTTCAGCACAGTATCATTCATCCTTGGTTAAGAGCTCAATATGAGTTCAAAGTAAAGTTCATTATCAGTTCATTATAGGTTCAGTCTGAGTCACATCTGTGTTCCATCTATATTCAAGTTGAGGAATTGCTAGCAAGTCCCCCCAAATATTGCGTGGTAACTGGCTTTTGGAGACCCTGATGTGGCCACAACCTCAGAGCATGCTCTCAACCAGTTGCGAAAGAAACACACTGTTTCTGAGTATGTGTCAGAATTTTGGGGCCATGCCAGCTATGTTACAACATGAGGAGAAGGAGCACTCATGTCTCACTTCAGAAATGGGCTCTTGCAAAAAATAAGGAACACCCTAATCAGTCACCCATGTCCAACCTCCCTCCAAGCGCTCATGGATCTGGCCATCCAAATTGATAACAAGGTTACACATCAGCGGATGGATGGTAGGAGTGGGGCCCATCAGTGGCAAAACTATGCCTCATCAAGTGGGGCCAGTTCCAAGGACCCAAATGCCATGGGAATTGATGCAGTAAATGCATGTGATGTTAGTGGATAAAAAAGGCTATCTGATGAGGAATACCAGAAGAATATGAGTAGAGGGCTGTGCCTCCAAAATTGGAGTGGTGGTCATCTGGAAAGGGAATGTAGAGGAAAAATAAGGTTTAGTGAGGTGGGGGATAACACAGGAAAGGCACAGGTAAAAGACAGTTCTTGGGAGTGAAGGCTTTTCACTCTGTGAGAGGATTAGAGGGAAAGGATAAGGGGTACTTAGTAGAAGAATTATCAGCATGTAAGCCACTTGAAGTAAATGATAATCAAATTATACTAAACTTACCTTTAATTACCCTTGATGCCACAACAAATGTATGAGCCCTACCGGACTGTGAGGCCACAGACTGTTTTATTTCTAACAAGATTTTACAGAAAAATAACAAGAAAAAAGAAAAATTGGACCACCCTAGGTGTCTAATTATGTTTGAAAGATCCCCAGGTGGGGGAGGAGAAGTAAGAGAAAAGTTTTTTTGCAGATTTTGGTGTGACGGAAGGGAGTTGCATTGCAGGGCATATGTGACAAACCTGAAAGACCAGTAAAGATAGTACTGGGGATGACATGGCTACAATGATATAAGCTGCAAGTTGATTGGAAGAAAAAGAAGGTTCAGATGGGAGGGAAAGGAGACTCTGGAACTAAAGTATTGGCCCCCTGGCCCACTTAGGGGTCAGGGACCTATCCCAGAAAGTCTTCTGATGTTTTTTTATCATCAGTTGACTTTCCACCAGAACTGATGCATCCTATTAATTTTAAGCAGCAGGCTGGGGATGGGGAACCAACATGAAGCACTGGGAAGGAGCAGAAAGGGGGTAAAGTGCACCAAGAAGAGGAGAAGGCGCAACAAAGAAAAGGGAAGGGGGAAGATGGAATGTTAGATGGTGCAGAGAATGAATTTATACCCTGGCCTCTGAAAGGGTCAGGGGCCTCTCCTGCAAAGTCTCCTGGTGTTTCATTATCATCAGTAGAATTTCCAAAATAACTGACACTTTCACTTGATGCTAAGTTTTAGGACTTAGAGGGGCCCATGGAGGAAGAAGAGGAACTTGAATGCAACACAACAGCTTGGAACATATCTGAAAAGATTGTATCCAAGGTCTATTCATGAAAGACAAAAAAAAATCCTCAAGGAAATGGGTTCTGAAGCTTATTGGGAATTCTTACCACTTTTTGGAGAGGGAGAAGTCAAGAACCTACCACTTCATTGACCATATCACTTTGCCATTGATCTTATTCAAGGTGAAACCCCTCAATTTTGCTGCAAAATCCCATTATCAACCCTACAGTCAACAGCACTAAAAGAGATGATTGATGAAAATTTAAAGAATGGTTTTATTAGGGAATCCAAATCTCCCTGGGCTTCCCCTGTCATCTTTTCAGGAAAAAAGGATGGTTCACTAAGAGATTGCACGGATTTCAGAAGTTTAAATGCACTGACGGTAAAGAACAGATATCCCCTTCCTTTGACTAGTGAGATAATTGGTAGTATTCATGGTGCAGAGATCTTAACATCTCTATAAATTATGAAAGGCTACCACAAAATATGTGTAAAAGAAGGTGATGAACACAAACTGGAATTCTGCACTAAATTTGGTCATTGTGAATGGTTGGTAATACCATTTGGTCCATTTAATGCCCCTGCCACTTTCCAACACTTTACCAACAGCATCTTCAGAGACAGAATAGGGACAGATGTAGTGGTATACCTGGATAAAATCTTGATTTACTTCTGATCATTTTAAAACAATCACCTACGTGTAAAGGACTGTTTTCAGCACTTGAGGGAGGTCCAGGTATGGTCAAAGCCAGAGAAATGTATCTTCTCAGTGAGTGAAATCCTCTACTTGGGTATGATCATTTTGAAAAATAAGGTGAAAATAGATGAGGAGAAATTAAAGGCAGTGACAGAAGCACCAAAACTAGTATCAGTAAAGGATTTCCAGTCATTCCTAGGCTTTGCAAACTTTTACTGCCATTTTATTGAAAATTACTCCCACATTTTCCAACCATTTCATGACCTCACAAAGAAGGAAACCAATTTTATCTGGACAAGTAGGCAACAAAATGCGTTTGACTACCTAAAAAGCCAATTTGTGACAGCCCCTATTCTGGAAGTTCCTGACTTATTAAAGAAATTTGTTCTGGAATGTGACTTCTCAGATTTTGCACTAGGTGCAGTATTATCTCAATAAAACTCTGAAAATGTCTTGCACACAATAGCTTATTTGTCACAAACACTTCTAGGCACCTAATCAAACTATGAAATACATGATAAGGAGTTATTGGCACTAGTAGAAGAATTATGCATCTGGCACCATTATTTGGAAGGAGGGCCTCACAGGTTACAAGTTAATATTTACACAGATCATAAAAGCCTGGAAACCTTTCGGACCATGAAAAATCTGACTTTCCAGCAGGCGCACTGGGTAGAACTGCTAAGTATCATTAAATTTCTTGTTACATTCCAACCAGGGAAGAAATGTGGAAAAACTGATGTGCTATCACAATGTCCTGACTTTCACTCAGCACCAGGCCAACTACACACGGTTGGGGCAACATTGTTGAAGAGGGAACTTGATGAGGGGGTACTCCTAGAAAAAGTGGAATTCGAAGATGAGGAATTCATAGAATTGGTAAGAAGAGGACAGGAAAAGGATGAAGGAGTGAAGGAGTTGATGAAGGCACTTTTATCAAAGGAGGTATTGGTAAGAAAAGGATTTGAAAAGTATCACTTAGAAGGGGGAGTGCTGTATTGGAATCAAAGGATAGTAGTGACAAATGATGAGGAGCTCAAGAGGAAGGTGTTCAAGTCAAGGTATGATTCCCCAATGGAAGGACACCCAGGTAGGTTGAAGACTGCAGAGCTGGTGAATCATAATTTTTACTGGAAGTCCATGAAATCATACATCCAGCACTATTTAGCAATGTGTGACTCTTTCCAGAGGAAAAGGCTAGTCCAACAACAACACCACTGACACCACTAAACATTTCCAAACAGCCATGGAGGGAGATCTCCTACAATCTTATGGTTGAACTACCAAAGTCTCAAGGAATGAATGCTGTCCCCACAGTAGTTGAATTTTGCACCAAGATGGAACACTTCATTCCCACCACTACTAAGGTTACATCAGAGGGTATTTCAGACTAAACAGTGGCACATTTCTGAAATTACATGGATTACCTGAAAGTATAGTATCAGGTAGGGGAAGGACTTTTAAATCTAAACTTCTGAAAGCAATGTATGAGAAAATGAACATTAAGCCCATCTTATCAACAGCATGGCATCCACAGACTGAAGGGCAATCTGAGATAGTGAATAAGGAAATTGAACAATATTTGTGCCATTTCATTAACTATCAGCATGATGATTGGTTGCAGATGTTACCACCATCTGAATTCTTATACAATGACTGGACACATGCTGAAACAAGCATGTTACCCTTTTATGCCAGCTATGGATACCACCCAACATTTTCAATTGGTACCCCATCCACATTACAAGTCCCAGAAGTGGATGAGCATACCCAAAGAATATTGAGTATATTTCAAGAACTAGAAGAATCTCTCAATTTATCTCAACAATAAATGAAGTATCATCATGATCAAGGGAGGACCCAGCATTGTGTGCTAAAGTTAGGTGACAATGTTTGGTTTATCTCAAATTTCCTTTCCACCTTGCACCCCAGAGCTGAATTAGTTTACAAGAAAGTGGGGCTATTCAAAGTCAAACGTAGGGAATCTGACTCAGCTTATGAGCTGGAACTACCAATCTCAATGAGGCAAGTACATCTAGTTTTCAACATTTACCTGCTAACAAAAACATGAAGAAGATACAATCCCAGGGCTTCCAGAGGAGCCACCAGCACCAATCCCAGTGGAAATTGAAGAGGAGTTTAAGATGGAAAAGTCTATTTCTAAGAGGATCTACAGGGGAAGGGTTCAATATTTAGTGCATTGGAAAATATATAGGGTTGGAGATAGGTCCTGGGAATCAGTGGAAAATTTGGCAAATGTTAAGGAAAATTTGAAGGAGTATTAGAAGGAGCAGAGGAAGCAGGAGGGGTAAAAGAGGGGGTAATGTTAGGATTTGGTTGAGAGGTGAGGAGGAGGAGCATTATGGGTGCCATGCATTGTGAGTGGCGGAAGAGGGAATATTGCATAAGGGGGTTATATGGGACAATCACCATGGGGTGCTTCTCATTGGAAAGCTTATATAGTAATCCAGTTACTTCTTAGTCTCACTGCTGTATCAGCATAGTCAGTCCCATCTCACTGTTGGTAACCCCGACATATTTGGTCTAGTTAGTCTTACTGCTTAGTAGCATAGTCAGTCCTGTTGAAGGCTAGTGTCAGAACTAGTAGTAGTCTTCCTCCTTATATATTAACACTATCATGACACACCACTCCACAAAGAAGCAACTCACAACTGGTGAGTGTGGCTTTACTGCAGACATAGAAGCCTCAGCCTCCTTGGAAACCCAAGTATCAGCCCATTTTAACATCCCAAAAACCACTGTGCATCACATTATTGCCACATACCACAGCAAGTGAAGACTCAGAAAATTAGAAAAAGCTGGCTGCCCTGTCATTACTAGCCCAAGAGACATGCTTCAAATCAGGAAAAGACTCACAAGCAATCATAAAAATACCTTGAATGAGATTAATGAAAGTCTTACCTGAAAAATTTCATACTGATCTGTTTGCTGCCATGCTCATGACCTTATTTTTCATAAACATGTTGACATCAAAATCCTCACCTCAATCTCTCCCATGAAGAAAGACAACTTCAATTTTTTCACCAATATTTCCACTGGTAAGTTGAAGCTTGGAAAAAAGTTATATGGACTGATGAATGCAGCTTTGAAGTTAGAAAGCTGTCAACTCAAGTTTTGGTCTGCCATCAGAGCAGCAAAAAATTTCACATTTAATGCTTGCAGCCTCCTTTCAAATGCATTCTCTCCACTATCATGGTATGGGGTGGATTCTTCAATACATGAAAGGCACCTATAGTGTTCCTAAAATCAAACCAAAAAAATTCAAAGCACTTCATAGACAATGTCTACTTTGGCTTATTGCTTCCATGGCTTGCCAAAGTTGACCTTCACAATTGCCTTCTCCTTATGGAGGATAACACTCTGGTACACACCTTAAAGCTATCTAAATATTTCCAATCTGTTATTAATCCTTGCAAGATGAACTGGCTAGAGAAATTTCCTGACCTAAATTCAATTGAAAATTTTTGGAAAAAAATGAAGAATAATATTCAAAAAGACTATCAACCAAAAAACATTGCTGATATGTGTCAAGCAATACAACAAGCATGGGATTATTTCCCTTCTTAACAACTGGAGCATCTTGTTTAATCAATGCTATGAAAAATGGAGGCTTTCATTTCTGCAAGTGACCCTGGATGAAAAAAATTGAAAAAAATTATTTTTTTAAAAAAACTTTTTCATTGAATCAGTAGTGTGAAAGGAGTACTTTTGTGTGGCTAAGATCTCATTGTCATAAGATTTTTGGTTTGATGATTGAAAAATGGCCATTTATAAAATATGAAATTAAAAAAAACTAGTGAATGAAATGAAATTTCTATGTCATATTTGAACTCTTTGAAATCTAAAGAGTGAGAATACATATTTGTTTCATGGTGGTTTAATAAGAAGTTTTTGAGTTATGGCCAAAAAAAATGTGGCTAAAATATCTGTCCCCCCACTTTATATGCAGTATGAATAAAAATATGCAAATTCAAAATTCAAAAATATGCATATGAGATATGAAAAAATATACATATGAAATATTCAAAAAAATATGCATATGCAAAATGCAAAAAATATTTTATGTAATATGATTAAAACATGCATACACAATATGCATAATATACATGTATTTTATATGAATTCTTATTTGGTCATGAATATGACAGGAAAACCAAAATGTACAATTGCCTTTATGAATTTTTACTCTCAACTAGTACTATAGGCAATAAAAATAAGGTCAAGTAATAAAAAGATACTAAGTGCATTAATTTTTGGGCAGAGGAAATCAGAAGTGCAAAATTATGGTTGGTTCCCGTAATTTAATATGATTCTTTAATATTAAAGAAGTATTTTTAATATTCAAAATGACTTTTGGTTGGTTGGTATTTGATCTACCTGTGCCATGGTCTTTTCTCAATATTGTTTTTATTCTTAAATAGTATTAAATTATTTTCAATATTGAAATTTTATTTATGTTTCTTTTAATTTTGGCTCTATTTTAAAACTATTGAGATAATTTTATACCTGATTTGCATAAATTCTAGTCAAGTATAAATTAAGTGATCAAAATTTTAAACATGTATTACAAGTTATATCAAGATAATTATCACTCAAATCAAATACTTGATTATATATTATGATGGTCAACTAATTGAAAAATTTTCAATGTTGATAAAGGCTTCTAGTCATATCTTCAAGGGCTCATTGGGTGGTTGGGTTCTGTCTCCATTTTAAAAACTTCATATATTTTATAATAATGTAGTGATTATTTATAGAGTGGTCTGAAAACTGTGTCTCAAGTATATGATGTATTATATATTATAATTTTTTTCCCTCTATCTTATTCAAAACATTCATGAAATGGTGTGTTCTAATGCATCTCTTAATTCTGCAGATAGATAAATTATTTTTTCTTCTATAGCACTTTCTAATCCACAGTGCCATGTCCTCAATAAGAATGATGTTCCTTCTGAAGGACACATAACTCCTATTACTATTCAGAAGCCAGAGTTAAAATACAGTGGGAATTTTTGTAATTAATTTGATATAAATAATTAAATATTAAATATTCTAAAACCTGACACATGTTATCAAAGTACAAGTAAATTCAGTAAAATATAATGCATGGTTTGAAATTTTTTTTGATTAATTCCATCATGTAATGTAGCCTTTAAAATATTAGAAAAAGAATTTATATATGAAAATTTTTTAAAATCCTGTATGTTTCCCCTCTTCTTCCCTTTTTTGGACCCCCCCCTGGGTTCTCAGAAGGGCCTTTAAAGTTAACTTTGTGTATGTCTTTTGTGTTCCCGCTTTCCCCACATGGCTCCTTGCAGGCTCTACTCAGCCATTTTCCTCACCCAATACTTTCTTATCTTTATTTCACTCTCATGGCTCCAGCTAAATACCCCATTATTCTTTAGGACACTCCTAATGTTCCTCACTTCTCATAATCCCCTCCTCTTGCACCCATTTTCTTTCTGAGCATGTTCCAGAAAATACACTGTGTCTTTTCAGCATGTGACCTAGTGTATTCCTCTACTGTAAAATTAGGTAAAATGAATCAAATGTTTCTATGACCTTTGATCTATTTGACCCAAAACCTCATGCTTGCAATTTCAGGTATCATGCTGAAAAGATGCTGCATCTTTACAGAACATGAACCTGAGAGTGAGGGTGTCAGGAAGTGAGTTCAATGGATCACAAGTGAAGAAAATTGTTGTCAATCTTACAAATGGGCGCCTGGGAGCCTGCACTAGGTCATGTGCTGAAAAGACACAGTTTCTTTTCAGAATTTGACTTGAGGGTCAGGCTTTCAGGCCTTGGTTCAAATAGATCACAAGTGAAACAACTTGTGATCCATCTCACACAAGGGTGAATGTGAGAAATCACTAGATCATGTTCTGAACAGAAGAAGTGTCTTTTCAGCATAAGTACTTGTTCTGGATCCCATTCCATATTGTTTATTTTTTTTCTACTTATATAAATATATATATATATATTCTGCTCTCCCCCTCTACTTACCTTGCTTTCCTCTTGCTTCTCCTGTCTTACTTCTTGCACATTAGTTTTTCATTTTTTCACTATTTCCATATTGTAAATATCCACCTAATGAAAAAAGAATTGAAAATAAAACATAGCTTGAGTTTTCAATCAATTATTAAAAAAATAAACTATTAAGAAAAGGCAAAAAATAAAATAAAATCTGAAAAATCTCAATTCCTCCCTTCTTGGTTGCCTCTAACCCCCATTTCAACCCTATTTGGTAGCCTCAATCCCCCCTATAACCCCCTCAAACCCCTACTTTAAACCCCCCTACCCCCCTTCTCTTTTTTCATTAACAAATAAGGAGAGGGGGGGTTCTGGTGAGGTTATAGGGGGGGAATTCAAGGAGGTATAGGGGGGGTTGATGGGGGGGTTGAAGCAGTTTCAAAAGGGGCTGAGTGGGGGTTTGAAGCGGTTGAAGGAGGGGTTGAGGTGGGGAATTTGAGGGGGTTTGGAGGAAGTTTGGAGGTTTTTTTTTTAGGGGGGTTTGGAGCAGTTTTAGAGGGATTTTTTGGGGGGTTTGAAGCAGGTTTGGAGGAGGCTTTGGAGAGGGTTCACAAGGGGTGAAAATGGGCCAATGAGGTAGCCATTAAAAATTTGAAAGAAAAGTTTTAAAAAATCTTTTAACATTTTTCTTTTTATGTGCAGAATTATCCAAAAAAAATTCTTCAAATTCAAGTAAAGTAATAATTATTTTTATTAATTATTTCCAGCAAATTTATAAGCTCTTTTTATATTAAATTATATGAGTTTTCTTTTATTAAAAAAGTTTTTTTTGGCCAGTAAAAATTTTTTTCAGAAAAAAAATTTCCATTTCTTCTGATTCAAGCCTTACACTTCTATCTTCATCTTAATCTTCTTTACCATATTCTTAAAAATCTACTTCAATTCAATTTTTAAAAAAATTTTCAGAAAAAAAATATCTGTTTCTTCTGACTCAAGCCTTACATGTCTATCTTCATCTTCATCTTCTTTATTGTTTTCTTCAATTTATACTTCATTTCAATCTTCTTCAAAACCTTCAAACATAAAAACTGATGATTAATCTTATCAAAATAAAAGAATTTATAAAAAAAATACACTTGGATATTTTATTTGTCCACATATAAAACATCAAGTATTAAAAAACTAAAGTCAATAAAAAATAAATATATCAAGAATTTGCCTCAAGATATCAAATATCTAACCAAATAAGGCAATGAAGTCAAGGCTGTAGTCAGTAATACTTTTCAACCTCAATTTAATTACAAAATAATTCATTCAATGGAGTAAACGATGAATCATTTATTAAACTATCAGATCTCATCTATACACTATACCAAATGGCTTTGGTTTTCTTACCAATAAAGAATAAGAATTTGTTTAGTGATATCATGATTGGTTTTGGATGGAGACCATATTTTTTTAAAGGATATTCTCTTTTTAATTCAAATAATTTTTATTGTTTCATTCTTAATGTTGTTCACTCAGTTTAATTCTATAAGAATCTATTATTTGCTCAAAAATTTATCTAAAGTGGAAATAGATAATAATTTTTGAAAATGGGACTCTTTACCTTCATTTAATTCTTTTCTTGCTTTTAGCCTTAAAAAGTTCTGTAATAAAGCCTTTCAAAAAAATCACAAACTTAAAAGTAAAGTAGGAATACCAAATTTTTGTGACTCTGAATAGGAGAAATTAGAAATGAATATATATTGTTTTTGAATGTTATAATCACTCATTCAGGATTTCACAACAAGATTTATTGTAAGCCGGTTGTCTAGAAGAAGGAGGAAAAAGAGAAAAGAATAGAGAAATGAAATGAAATAGAGAAATTATATAAAAAAATTTAGATTTTAAAAAGGTGTAAGAAAGTTAGAGTGAGAAATAAAGAAAATGCAACGACAAAAGCTTGGGGAGTGACACAACAGGAGGTTCAATATATAATATTTAAATTCTTGTAATTTATGTATCAATGCACGGTTCACAATTAGTATTATTAACAGACTTAGAGCAAACTTAGATATTAATATAAAATTTTGATTAGAATATTAGTACTAATAAAAATAATAATAAATGTATTATATTTAAATAATATGGTTGAGTTTTGAGTGTATAGTAAGTGATGCAGCTACAGGGGATTATCCAAAGCTTTTTATAGGCAAGGCATCCTCTGAAGCGCCACAAATGAGTAATTACAAAGTGGTAATAAGGTAAAACAAGAATATAAAAGAATATAACTAAAACATAGATATTGAGAGAAAAACATGAAACAATAACCTAAACCCGTGAGTAAGTAACCCATTTTCCCACCATAAGTTCCCAAAACAATTAATTAAAATAATAAGTAACTAAGTAAGTCTGAAAAATAAGAACAGTGAGTAAAATAATCCAAAACAGGTATCACAGTGAGATGTAAAGGGTTTAATTAAAACAAATAAAATTATTTTCACACAAAAATTCATGTAATCAATTTAATCCAGTATAAAGCAAATTTAATTAATTGTTTTAACTATGTAATTAATTCAATAACTAGTTTAAATAAAACAAATAATTAATTTAATGATATTTCTAATTTAAAGTGAGAATTTGAATACCATCTTATTAAATAAGTGTTTTAATTTATTTAATAATTTTACTGACACAATTAAGGGTCAAAAAAGCACCCAATATTATTGTTTAATAAGATATGTATGGCTTTATATAATATATAACTTTAATTACATTATAAGTTAATTTTACACTTATAATTATCATATATGTTTATAATTAATTAATTATTAATTTATATTTATTAAATACATAAAAATGCGCCATAATTTATAGAATATAAAATATATCATGCTTAATTTAAATGTATAAATAATTTATATAATAATAAAATTAATATAATACTTATTATATATATTTAATAAAATTATTATATAATTTCATTATGAAATATATTATTAATTTATATACATAATAAGCATATTTTTATGCCCTCTTTTAGTTCCAGTAAATTGACATAAAATTTACAGGGCTCCTGATATAGCCTGGCTGACACTCCCTCACTCTAAAAAAACAATAAAAAAATTCTAGGATTTTTTCTTTTTATACTTCTTTAACAGAGTAGGAAGATTTGAAATTTCATTTTCAGGTATCCATGCATCATGTTCAGATTATTAAGTGTTCTTATATCTCAGTAAATATTCAGTACCTCTTTCAGAAGTGATTATTCTATCATTGAGAATTTCATCAATATCTGCAGTTTCTGTGACTTCCTGAGGATTTTTCTTAGGCCTTCCCCTTTTTTTGGGAAATAATTCACAGTTGGAAGTATAAGGTTTAAGCAAAGAAATGGGAAAAACAGGATGTTTCATATCATATGGAGAATACAATACAACTTCTACTGCATTATCTCAAACCATTCTTTTAACAACAAATGGTCCCACAAAAGGATATTTTAATTTGTTATTACCTTGTAGATTGAAATGGACAGTAGATATCAACACTTTATCACCCTTGTTAAACGTGTATTCTTTAAGGGATTTATCCCATCTCTCCTTTTCATATTCAAATGCTTTATCAATACAGCTTTGAGCATGTTTTCTGCATAGCTGTTGCATTTGCATAAAATATTTTACACCAGGGTGTAGCTCCAACTTTGGTAATTTATTATTGAGAATTTGAGCAGGAGTGTTTGGGACATAACCTAATCAAAGCTCAAATGGCTTTTTCTCAGTGACAGAATGAACAGTGCCATTATATGCAAATTCAAGACCTGGAAATAGAGTGACCCAGTCATGAGTAAATCTTTCATTGTCTTTATATTCTAATCCAAAGGCAAAATACCTTCTAATCATATCTTCCAGAGTTTGAATCATTCTTTCAGCTAAACCATCAGTCTGAGGATGTTGAGCTGTAGACAACTTTAACTCACAGCCACAAATATCCATCAAAGAGGTCCAAAACTCAGATGTAAATTTTGGATCTCTATCAGATATAAAGACTTTTGGAAATCCAACAATATTAAATATGTAATTCCACCATAAGAAAGCTAATTCCTTTGTGGATACATCTTTGTGGGTGGGAATAAATTTGCACATTTTGGTGAATCTATCCACTATTACCCAACAAGAGTTATAACTGTCTTTACCTGCTACAGGAAGACTAGTGACAAAATACATGTTAATTATTTTCCAAGGAGCATCAGTTGCTTCAATATGTTGTAACAATCCTGCTATTTTACCTGTCAATCTTTTAGATTTTTGACAAGAATCACAAGATTCAACATACAATTTAGTGTCTTCAGACATATTAGCCAACCAAGCAGTGTTTTTAATTCTGATAATGGTTTTTTCAAGATCAAAATTTCCTGCTAATATGTCATCATGACATAGTTTTAAGATGGTTTCTTTCATGGAAGGAGGAATAACAATGAAATTGGTCAGTTTTCTCTTGTAGTAAATATAACCATCTTCAATGGAGAACTTTCCTTTATTCAAAGAACTCTGGTAATTTGGAGGAAGAGTTTTTATCAATGCTTGGATAGAAGCATTCTTTGGATCATTCAAGATAGTAACTGATTTGTTTAAATCAGAATCTTGATCATATGAATCCAGAATTAATTGTAACAGTTCCTCTTCCATATCAACAATGTATATACCATGTATATGTACTGTATCATCTTCAGGTACATTTGATGGATTTGAAACATCATTTTGAAGAGGTAATCTGGACAACATATACACATTTGAAAGAACATTTCCAGCCCTGTGAATAATAGTCATTCTACCTCTGTATTCTTGAACAGCTAGTTGCCATCTAAACATATGTCTATTTAGTTTTTTCAAGTTTAAGAGGAATTTCACAGCACTGAAATCAGTAAATAATTCAAATTTCTGATAATCTAAATAATAATGAAGATTTTCTAAAGCCCACACAACTTCAAAGCACTCTAATTGAGTGGCACCATATTTCAATTCACTTTTTCTTAAGGTTCTTGAAATATATCAGATTACTATTTCTGAAACTTTTTCATTGATAATTTGTTTTTGATGAAGAGCAGCTCCAAGTCCAATAAAGCTTGCATCCTTATAAAGAACAAAAGGCTTATTAAAATCTGGAAGGGCAAGGATTGGAGCTGAAATCAAACATCTTTTAAATGTATCAAAAGCTCTTTGACTGTCCTCATTCCATATATAAGCTACATCTTTTCTTGTTAGTTTGGTAAGTGGTAAGTCTATGACTTGATAATTTTTTATGTATTTTATATAGTAGCCACACATTCCCAAAAAACTCTGTATTTCTTTTACAGAAGTTGGTGCTGATGCTTTTTGGATAGCAGCAACTTTTCATTGGTCTACACAGATCTGTAAGCCAGACACAACATGACCCAGGACTTTTAAGGATTGAAACCCAAATTTACACTTTTTAAAGGATAAAGTCATGTTAATTTCATCCATTTTCTGGAAGACTTTATTCAAGTGTTGTAAATGTTCATCAAAAGTTTTAGAAAAAACTATGATGTCATCAATATAAACCATTAACCAACCTTCAATTATTTCTTGATGAAATTTCTTATCCATTACTATTTGGAATACTGAAGGGGCATTTTTAGGGACAAAAGGCATCCTAACATATTTGTAAATTCCCATATGGGTTTCAATTAGCAAAAAATTTTGGGAAGACTTTTCAACAGGTATTTGATGATAACCTATATTCCCATCCAGACAGCTTATGAATTTTGAACCTTGAAAGGTAGCATGTATAGAGCTAATTCTGGGTAATGGGTAAATATCATCCACAGTATAAGTATTTAATGCTCTATAATCTCCACAAAGTCTAGCATTATCTTTTTCATAAGAGATTAAAACTGGAGAGATGACACAATATTTTGGTGTAACATCTACTTTTTCAATAATATTCATATTCAATAAAGTGGAGATATTATCTTCTATATCTTTTCTCTTTGTGGGAGAAGCAGGGTAAGGTTTTTTCTTTAGGCTAGGAGGTATTTCATCCAAATTGCAGGATAGAGAAATTTTCATTTCATCTTTAACCAAGCCTAACACATGGGAACCATGAGCAAAAGCCATTGGGAAAGATTTAATTAAGGCTATTATTGAATCTTTTTGGTCATCAGGTAATTGATCACCAAATGAAGCTGTTTCAATTTCAGAAAATAATACATTCAATTCCTATGTTTTTCTACCTTTATATTGGATCAAAGAATGACAAGATTTTAATAAGGGTGCAGAATGCTTTTTAGAAGAAGAAATTTTAAATTTGCTTTTCCCATTCATTCCCAAAGTAAAACAATTATTTGCAGGATCCAATTTAATGCCAAACATGGTTAAAATATCATTTCCCATGATAAACCAATTGATTAAATTATCATTTTTCATCACAATGAATTCACACATTGCTCTGACAAAACCACCATTATATTTAAAGAATACAGTGGTTTTGTATTTGCCAATGGGACATAAAACAGAACCATAACCTTTTTATTATTCAGATGTTATAGGTAATAATTTGCATTGATAATCCTTATCTACAGAAGCAAGTGCTTTATCAGACACTACACTTCCTCCAGCACCAAAGTCAAGAATAACCTCAAAATTTTTACCATTAATGATAACTGGTGCCCTCAAAGGTGATATTAAAATGGAACTGTCAGTAATATCTCTAATTACTTCAGCATTTTCTACAGAAGATAAGTCAAAATCACAATTATCAGACCAATTATCTAAATATTGGATATCTTTTTCTAAAACCAGAACTTCCTGAGAAGACTCATGGTCATAAGAGATATTGCCATTACAGTCACTGGAGGAATCATCAAGATCAGCTTGAGTATTTTCAGATTCCTCATTTTGTTCTACAAGATGAATTTTCTTGACACAAATATGTCCTTTTTTCCATTGTTTGTTACATTTAAAACAAGTATTAGTTGCATATTTCTTTGGAGAAACTGGGGCAGAGGGTCTATCAGGTTTTTCTGGAAGTTTTGTGGAGGGCTTTTGTTGGTCATGATAAGGTTAAACAGGATAATTCCTTGGCTCATATCTATGATTTAGTAGGACTTCATTACAGATTATAATAAAGGAAGAATTCTCTCTCACATGCTCAGTCCTTTCCACAAACATCTCTCAGAGAATTTGGTAATTTATAGAGAATTTTATCTCTCCAAATATCATAATCCATTTTAGGATCCATGGCTCTAAGAATTTTTGCAATTTTCATAAGGAAAACAATAGGTTTTTCAGGAGAGGAGGACACATATTTAGCATTCTCATATAATCTTTGCTGGAAAAGACTGAATTTGGAACCACCAAATTTATTTTAAATCAATGTTTTCCATTCTTTCCAAGTATAATGTTGATTGTCCAGTAAGACAGATTCATACCACATTAAAGCAACATTGGAAAATAAAAAAATTAATTTAGAGACAATTTCCTCATCTTGAAATTTATAAGAGTTTTTCAGATTATCAATTCTCTGAACAAAGTGTTGCCATTCAGATGAAGAGTCACCATCAAAAGTAGGATATTGATCCAGTTTAGGTCAATTTTTCTGGCTACTGGGATGGTCCATCTTTTGGTTTGAATTATTTAACATTAATAATTCATGAAGTTTAGCCAGGTGTTCAGAAACTTCATTATTTACCAAAACAACTGGTACATGACTATTACAATATTTTTTGCTAGTAGAAAAAGATTTTACAGACTCATTGTCAGTTTGTTTACTGTCTGAAATATGGGGTAGAAAAGATTTGCTCTTTTCAGATTCCTTTCCTTTATTCTTATGCAGCTGATGGGCAGCACTCTCATCTACACCATAATGATTGATGGTTAAGGCTGAAAATTTTTCCTGCAGGTCAGACACATAGTTTCTTATCCTTGGAATTTCAGACATCTGGTCATTTATTTTTCCAAGGGATAAAACATTTCTGTCCTCAAAAACTGTGTGTTTGTTACTTAGTGCATGGAAATCAGTTTTTAGCTTTTTTGACTCATTGTGTAAAGATTTAATTTCACCTTTTAATGCATAATTTTCCTCAATAAGGGTTTTTAATTCACTCAAGGTTTTATGCAGATTGGTATTCTTATCCAAGACAGCTCTGTGGTCACTCCTTATTTGTTTTTGTTGGCTAAGAACAATATTAAAGGTTTCATTGATTTCAAAATAATCTGTATCTTGTACAAAAGAACTCACTTTACAATGCAAGTGCAAATTATTCAATCTATCACTTTCATGTATTAACACATCCCTCAAATTTTTGTCTTTCACAACATTAAAATCAAGTGTATCTTTCAATATTTCTTCAGAAGTTTTCTCAATTAAGGTATAGACTTCAGGGGAAACAGAATCATTCTTAATTGAAAGAGAAGGATTAATTAAAGAGGTAGAAGTCAAATGTAAAGGTTCATGAAATGATAATTTTCTAACTACATCATTGGGGCTACTCATTAAAGGAAGTTGTCTTTTTAAGGGTTTAACTGTTCTTTCACCAGGTTCCACAATATTACCTGTGGAAGAATATTTATTATTATACATACCAACAAGTTTATCAAACAAATTACTTACCATGGAAAGGGAGGAAACTTCCCCCTTGCCTTCTTTCTTCTGCCTCCCTGATAAGGATGGGGCTAAGGAGATGGATGGTAGGTTGGTGTCCTGGATGGGCCAGGATGTTGAGCTGTTGGTTGCTGAATATTCTGTTGGTAATGGTTCATCAAGTAATCCCATTTCCACTGCTCCACCTGCAGAGTGTTTTGGCTTTGAGTGAAGGAGCTGGGTGCCTGATGGGCCTGAGGTTGAGGCTGAGGCTGAGAGGCTGGGAAAGGAGGAGGTTGAGCCTGTTTGGGATTTTATAACTCCTGCATCTGTTGCCAGAGTGTGTCTACTCTTGCCTTGTACTTCATACTTTCTGCCTTCAGCTCTTTTATGTGACTGGAAAGGTTGTTTACTTGTTGAGTCAGAGGTATCTTTTTTATTTTTATACCCTTTAGTGGATTTTCCTGATTTATTAGAGGTTTAGCTTCTTTCAGAGGTGTTTGGTGAGGGGGGTTTGCAACATCTCCTGCCATTTCCACGTCCTGAAGGATTTTTTTCAGCTGAATAATATTTTTAAGTTAATTTAGAAGAACCTACAGATTCAGTGTCAACATCCACTTCAATTTCATCCACATGTAAGTTATCCATGCTGTTAGCTAAACTACTGGACATAAAGACTGTGAACAAAGAATCAAAATGATTTTAATGATTTTAATGATTTAAATTTAAATTTTCAAAATAAAATATAATTAAATGATATTTTAAAAAAATATTTTAATTCTTATTCAAAAATCAAATAATTAACAAATAATGTAATACAAAATATATGTAATTACAACTGTTTATTAAGAAATACCAATAATTATAATGGGACCAACCAACAAAGGTTTAATAAGTCAACCAAAAATAATTAATACCAAAAAAATATATTGGAATTATTGGGACTAAGCACTTAGTACTATTATGGTCAACCAATAAATCAAAAAATAATTTAATAATTTAATAAAAAAATTTAATAATCTTCTAGGTCTAAGAGTATAACTCTATTATGGTCAACTAGGAATAAAAAATTAATAAAAATTTGAACACTTACACTCAGTGAATCAGCAATTAAGCCACAATCACTGTTATTTCAATAAAAATTTAATAATATAAGTGAGAGGTGCAAAGGTTAACTAACTATAGTGATCGCAAAATCACTTCAAAATTATATGTTATTTAATTTATTATAAACCTAAAAGGTTGAACCCAAGTTCAAAACACAGTTGCGGCAAAAAAATTTCTTTTTGGCTTGGGTGGTCCGTGCGCAGTGTCGTTTGTAGCAAGGTGGCATATTGTCATTGTCGTTTGGAAAGGGCCTCAAGTGTAAGCCGGTGGTCTAGAAGAAGGAGGAAAAAGAGAAAAGAATAGAGAAGTGAAATGAAATAGAGAAATTATATAAAAAAATTTAGATTTTAAAAAGTTGTAAGAAAGTTAGAGTGAGAAATAAAGAAAATGCAACGACAAAATCTTGGGGAGTGACACAACAGGAGGTTCAATATATAATTTTTAAATTCTTGTAAGTTATGTATCAATCCGCAGCTCAAAATTAGTATTATTAACAGACTTAGAGCAACCTTAGATATTTATATAAAATTTTGATTAGAATAGTAGTACTAATAAAAATAATAATAAATGTATTATATTTAAAAATATGGTTAAGTTTTGAGTGTATAGTAAGTGATGCAGCTACAGGGGATTATCCAAAGCCTTTTATAGGCAAGGGATCCTCTGAAGCACCACAAATGAGTAATTACAAAATGGTAATAAGGTAAAACAAGAATATAAAGGAATATAACTAAAAAATAGATATTGAGAGAAAAACATGAAACAATAACCTAAACCCGTGAGTAAGTAACCCATTTTCCCACCATAAGTTCGCAAAACAATCAATTAAAATAATAAGTAACTAAGTAAGTCTGAAACATAAGAACAGTGAGTAAAATAATCCAAAGCAGGTATTACAGTGAGATGTAAAGGGTTTAATTAAAACAAATAAAATTATTTTCACACAAAAATTCATGTAATCAATTTAATCCAGTATAAAGCAAATTTAATTAATTGTTTTAACTATGTAATTAATTCAATAACTAGTTTAAATGAAACAAATAATTAATTTAATGATATTTCTAATTTAAAGTGAGAATTTGAATACCATCTTATTAAATAAGTGTTTTAATTTATTTAATAATTTTACTGACACAATTAAGGGTCAAAAAAGCACCCAATATTATTGTTTAATAAGATATGTATGGCTTTATTTAATATATAATTTTAATTAATTAATTTAATTACATTATAAGTCAATTTTACACTTATAGTTATAATAGGGGGTATCAATGTTGACAGATCCACAATTAAATTAATTGCAGAAAATAATCTGCATACCCCAATTATCTTCTGAAATTATTTTTGCTAATATTTGGGTTATTAGACACTTTACGTGTCAATGATCACCTCTTATCTGACATTTTTATCCTCAATATTTCATAGCCACATCTTGGACAACTTTCTGGATATCCCAGCCTTACCACCTTGCTGCACACTCCTACCCTCATCCCATCCTGTCATCTACCCTGAAAAATTCTTCATTGAAATGTCCAATCCTCTTTACCATAGACAATCTCTCTCACCAACATCTTGAATTTGATAACAATCAACAGATTGTGCTAGTGGACTAGAAGACTTAGAACACAGGAAAAGTGTGGAAGAGGGAGTAGGACAGATGAGCGAGGACAATAGAAAAAGAAAGAAAGGACTAAAAATGTAAAGTGAGATGAGTGGAAGATAGGAGAGAAAATAAATAAAAGGGTAGAAAGTGAATTCATTGCAGTCGTAGAGCACATACAGTTTACCTGATAACAATCAACAGATTGTGTTAGTGGACTAGAATACTTAGGACACAGGACAAGTGTGGATTAGGGAGTAGAACAGACAAGCGAGGACAATAGAAAAAGAAAGAAAGGACTAAAAATGTAAAGTGAGATGAGTGGACAATAGGAGAGAAAATAAATAAAAGGGTAGAAAGTGAATGCCGAATCACAAGTTTATGGGCATTCTTAAATACATTAGTGTTAGGGTATGGATATAGTTGATGATATATATGAGTGCTCTACTAATAGGTTAATCAGTTCTATGGCTAAATATAAATATAGATATAGTATATAAAGTATAGATAGTATGCTTGTAGAATATTGACACCCACCCATGCTCAAGACAGCAATGGGCCTAGGTTCATTTTTGACAGAAATTCATGATGCTTAATTCTAGGTAAGGGTTTTTTAAGGATATCGACAGTCATAAGATTGGTTGAAATATATTTGATATTGAGTTGTTGAGTATCAACTAGTTCCCTCAGCCAACACACTTTTGTGTTTATATGACAAGTTTGATGTTGAAATAAGGGATTCAGGGCTCTATTGATGGCACCTTGATTGTCGCAATGAAGTTTGGTTGAGGTGAGGGGGATTGAAAAATCATTGAATAGTTCATTTGTCCATAGTAGGTCTTGGCCGCACTCGGTCATGGCATAGTATTCAGATTCAGAGGTAGATAGGGATACCAATTGTTGTTTGCATGAGCGCCAGTTGAGCAGTCCTAAATGAAAGACCAATGATCCAGAAGTTGATTTAGAATTGTGGGATTTATTGTAATCTGAGTCAGAAAAACCAAAGAGTGAGCCAAGTTCACTGTCAGGGACAGCACCTAAAGTAAGACTGAAGTTCTTGGTCAGCTGGAGATATTGTAATATATGAAAGAAGGCCACTATTTGCTCATCAGTGGGTTGATTAAGATATTGAGCTAAAGAACTAGCAGCAAAGGCAAGATCAGGTCTGTTACATAGGACCAGATAATTCAGCAACCCAATGGCCCTTCAATAATTAAATAAATGAGTGATTTTAGTTTCGCTATTTTATGAAAATTGTGAGTTAGGAATAAGTGGTGTCGTTACTGTTCTGCAGTTGTAGTGATTAAATTCGTTGAGTAGTTTTTAAACATATAATTGTTGGGTGAGAGTAATTGTCCTTGAAGTTCGATTTCTGATCACTTTCATTCCAAGGACCCAATTTAAATCACCTTGGTCACCAATATCAAACACTTTTGAGATTTTTGCTTTGAGATCATCGATGAAAGTGCCCCCAATGATAAGATCATCTACGTGAATGAACACGTAGCATGGGCGAGTGTGGTCAGTATGATAGAACAGACAGGGGTCAGCTACGCTGGCTTTGAAATTTATACTTTTGAAGAAGTTGACTAATTTGTTGTACCAGCATTGTGGGCTCTGTTTTAAGCCATAGAGAGACTTTTTTAGGCAAAGGCATTGATTGATATTTTTGGTAGAGTAGCCGAGAGGATATCATAGATAAATATCTTCATCCAAGTTTCCATGGAGGAAGGCAGATCATACATCCATTTTACAGAGATCCCAATCCTTGTATGCTTCTAGGCCAAGTAGGAATCCGAGAGTAGCTAATTGACTGGTGGGAGCGTAAGTCTCATTGTATTCAATGCCCTCTATTTGTGAGAAGCATTGAGCACAAAGTTGTGCTTTGTATTTGACAATATTACCTTCAGAGTCTGTTTTCTTCTTGAAAATCCAGGTTGATCCTATTAGGTGATTCTTCCCAAAATCCATGTTTACTAATGCTGCTCAGTTCAGAATTTATGGCAGCTGTTCATTTGTCACTTTCAGGGGAGTTGATCGCTTCATGGTAGTTTTGCGGTGTATCGAAAGGGGTGACAACCATGCATGCAACGTTGGCTCTTTGTTTGGAGGTTAGGATATTAGAGGTGTTGATTTGAGAAGATATTTCTTTTGGTGGTCAATTTTCAAAAGGAACATAGTCATAGTTTTTGGATTTGTTTGGTGGCGGAGCTTCATCGACTGACTCTGGTAAGTCAGAAGGTTCAGGCAAGGGAGTTGCATGTGAAAAACTGAATTGATCATTGATAGTGATGTCTGGAAACTGAGGCGAATCAATGGAAACCCCTTTTGATAATTTATTTGATAAGTTGAAAGTGTTTAAGAATTTGACGTTGTGAGTGGTGATTATTGAGTCAGAAGTTGGAGAATAGATTCTGTAGTTGACATGGCCATCACAGTATCCCATAAAAATTCCGTCTTCCCTGCTATTGTTGAACTTTCCAAGGCGTTGATGTTTTTGGAGATAGAAGACAACGTCGGAACCAAAGGGGTACAGTTTGGATGGTAGTTTGACGTTTTTGTGCCATAATTCCCGGGGAGACTTGTTTTCCAGAGAAGAGGATGGTAGAATATTGAGCAAGTAGGTGGCAGTGTTTACGGCTTCAGCCTACCAGTGACCATCCGATCCCAATTCGATGAGTAGGCATTTGGCCTTTTCGACGATGGAACGGTTGCCTCTTTCAGCAATTGGGTTCTGTTGAGGGGAATAGGGAGCAGTATGTAGATGAACGATCCCTTTATTTTTGAAGTGATTCCTTGTAGATGAATTGACAAATTTGCCACCATTATCAGATACTATACATTTGACTTTATGTTCCAGCTGATTTTTGACCAGTGTCTCGAAGTCTTTATAGTTTTCAAATGTTTCAGATTTGAGTTGTAAAAATTTAGTGTATTGAAATCTGGAGTGACCATCTACAATTTGAAGGAAATAGGATTTACCCCCTTTGGATTCGGGAGTGATAGGGCCACACAGATCCATATGGATTACATTGAGTGGGAATTCAGGAGTTGGGAAAGTACCCGAGAATGGCAAGACATGGGCTTTAGTAAGAGCACATGTTTTACAGGAAAAGTTAGAGAATTCCAAACCTGGTAGTATTTTTGCCATGACTTGATTATTGGGATGTCCATAATTATGATGGAGGAGTCTTAGTTTCTTGTCTGTTGAATCGATGTTGTTGATGGAATTAAAGAGTGAGTTCTTGATTAATGGAAAAGTTAAGATACGTCCTTTTGCAGAACACTTGATAAGAGTAGTGTTCTGGTCCCTTATTTTGAATTTTCCTTTTTCATTGATGATGCTTTGTCCGTCTGATAATATGTCCACTAGAGAAATCAGATTTGCTTTAACATTGGGTGCATAGAGAGCGTTCTTGATATAGAATTTATGTCCTGAGCTTGATGAAAACAGAGCTTTGCCTTGTCCAAGGGCAGTTAACTTGTCTCCATTGGCCATAGATAGAGAAGTTTTTGTGTCGTGATAGGTTTCAAAGAAATCTTGGTTATTGAAGATGGAAAACGATGCGCCACTGTCCAGTATGGCATGATCGTTTGGTAGATTATTGATGACCGATAGTACTTTGTGTGAGTTTTCATTGCTCCAACTCTCCCTTTCCTTTTTCCTTTTGATAAATTTGTCACGTTTCTCTGGATGAAGGTGAAAGCAGGAAGATTCAGGATGAGGTGCTAAGGGATTATGTTTGCCCTTCGAGAAGAGTTGTTTGGTCTTGGTGTCCACAGCCAAAACTGAACCTGAGTTAGATAAATTTAGAGCTTTTCGTCATGTGACTTCAGTTTTGATGTCAGAGAAGATGTTCTCAATTGTAGTTCTTTGATTAGTGATGTCGTACTTGCTCAGGATGATTTTTGCAGAAGTTTGATATGATTCTGGAAGGAGATTGAGTATGTATTTCCCCATGATGTAAGATAGTATATTGTCTTTAAAAAAATCAGGTGCCACCTCACAAAGTAGTTTCATTTTCCCTCTAAAGTCATTCATGGATTCAAGTAGGTTTCCTTCAGTAAACTTGATCTTAAATAATTGGCTGACAATGTAGGAGCAGTTTTCAGTGGATTTGGAAGCGTAGTGGTCCCTAACACGTTTCCAAAGTTGAGCTGGCTCTACTGCATCATCATCTAAAATAAATTTATGCTGATTTGGCCTATCCATGAACATCTTAATTATAGTTTTTGTTTGTCTTTGTCAAATGTTGAAGACGTTGAGGAGATCAGGATTGGTAGGGATAGGGCAATCTTCAAGCAGAAATTGATCAAGGTTTCGCAAGGTAAGAGCATATTTAATGTCTGTCTTCCAAGTGCTGTAATTTTTGTCATTCAGTTTCTCGATGCCTTTGATTTAAGAGAAATTAGAGGAATCTTGAAGGTAAGAAAAATTGGGAGGTGGAGCAGGTGAGGTCATTCTGGGAGTGGAAGTATGAGAAGAATGAAAAGGACTTGAAGGAGGGGACGACATGTTAGTTGATTAGGGTGTTGCCAGTTTAAATTAAATGCAGGGGCGCTGGGCCCATAACCCTGATAACAATCAACAGATTGTGTTAGTGGACTAGAATACTTAGGACACAGGACAAGTGTGGACGAGGGAGTAGGACAGACAAGCGAGGACAATAGAAAAAGAAAGAAAGGACTAAAAATGTAAAGTGAGATGAGTGGACAATAGGAGAGAAAATAAATAAAAGGGTAGAAAGTGAATTCATTGCAGTCGTAGAGCACATACAGTTTAACTGATAACAATCAACAGATTGTGTTAGTGGACTAGAAGACTTAGGACACAGGACAAGTGTGGACGAGGGAGTAGGACAGACAAGCAAGGACAATAGAAAAAGAAAGAAAGGACTAAAAATGTAAAGTGAGATGAGTGGACAATAGGAGATAAAATCAATAAAAGGGTAGAAAGTGAATGCCGAATCACAAGTTGATGGGCATTCTTAAATACATTAGTGTTAGGGTATGGATATAGTTGATGATATATATGAGTGCTCTACTAATAGGTTAATCAGTTCTATGGCTAAATAAAAATATAGATATATATATATATAAAGTATAGATAGTATGCTTGTAGAATATTAACAGGATTCCGGGCCAGAACCTCCCCTATGTGGTAAGAAAGAAAATATTTTCAATCTATGAATCAAAACATTTAGCATTGTATGATATCATAGCATGTTTTGAAAAGAAATGGTATGATCTTTCTCAACCTCCAGAATTGAGAGGCAGTATTAGACCTATCTTATGGGAAGTAGATGGTAAATAGATTTTCTATTTTATGTGACGAGCTACTGCTTCTAACCAGGATACTGCTGTATTATTTTTATTTTTTCCTTCTCTAAAAGAGACTCCACCTCACTGCTTCACCTCTACTTTATTCCCCACCCTGAAAATACACCTCGCTTGCCTCTTATTTACCTCCAATAGAAACCCCACTCCTCAAACTTACTCCGCTCTCCATCTCTTCATCTCCACTAGACACCCCAGAACACCCTTTCAACTTTAATTGATGCCCCACCCCTTTAATCCATGTTGCTTTACTCCCATTTTCCTCCAATAGACACCCCACTCCTAAAACTTACCTCGCTCTCTATCTCTTCAAATCCACTAGACACCCAGCACACCCTTTCAACTTTAATTGATGTCTCACCTTTCAAATCCACTTTGCTTTACTCCCTTTTGCCTCCAAAAGAAACCCCAATACACCTTTTTAACCAAACTTGATGCCCCAAACATCAAATCCATCTTGCTCACTTCCTCATCATGCAAAAATTAACTCACCACCTGCTCCATAGCCTCCAACCAAAAACCCTCCACCTTGACATCCAATATTCTCTTCTTCACTTCATCTCCACAAAAAAAATGATAATCTTAAAGTATGTAATATTAAATTTATAGAGATGAATAAAGAAAAGTAATACAAATATATTAAAATAAGTTTATAATACAGACAACTGTTTTGCAATAACTGAAATAGTCTATGGGACAAGATATATGATTTAATAGCCCAATATAATAAAAATGAACATTATTTGAAGAAAATAGCTAATAAATAAATAACATATGAGCCAATGAATAAAAAAATTATTATATTTCACACCATTAAGCATCTCCAAAAAGTAACTAAAAGTATGACAAACAGTCACTTTAATTTGTACAATTATATATTTGGAAAAAGCATAAATGCTTGGCCTTTTTGACAAAAATTATTTAATACTTTTTTTGGCTGTATCAGCACTTTTCCGGCCCTGATTAGGGGTTTTTAGGCTTTTTTGGGTGATGCATCCAACATAAAAGATGCCACAACAGTATAAAACATCCAAAAAAAATGTCAAAAGGGCCAAGAGTTATCATTCATGCCATAAATAAGTAAAAAAGTAAATTTGTTCTCAAACAATATTAGAAAATTATTGACCTGAATCTTTTTTAAGTTTCCTGAATACAAAAATTAAAGTCCTGTTACATTCAAAATTTTTGAAATATATATTTTTTCTCTATAATGATGTCTATAAGTAAAGGTTAATGTGATAGTTTGTATTAATATTAACTTTTTCTTATAAATCTTGATTAATGTGGATAAATTAAATATATGTTCAAGGTACTAAAGAAGCACATAAGAGGGTGACGAGCTAATTTTTGGGTGATGAGGTGTCAATTGGAGGTGAAGAGGAAGGGAGAGAGGTGGATTTGATGCTTGGGGCATCAAGTTTGGTTAAAAAGGTGTGTTGGGGTTTCTATTGGAGGCAAATGGGAGTAAAGCCAGGTGGATTTGAAAGGTGAGGCATCAATTAAAGTTGAAAGGGTGTGCTGGGGTGTCTAGTAGAGATGAAGGGATGAAGAGCGAGGTAATTTTGAGGAGTGGGGTTTCTATTGGAGGCAAAAGGGAGTAAAGCAAGGTGGATTTGAAAGGTGAGGCATCAATTAAAGTTGAAAGGGTGTTCTGGGGTGTCTAGTGGAGATGAAGAGATGGAGAGCAAGGTAAGTTTGAGGAGTGGGGTTTCTAGTGAAGGTGGAAGGGAAGTGAGAAAGGAAGATTTGAGGTGTAGTGGAATTGGTGGGAACACGAGGGAAGGATAGGATCAGAAACTTATGTTAATTTACAAAGGAAATATTTACAAAAAAGGAATAAACCATGAATGTAAAAAAGAAATGAGGGTGTGTAGATAGAAAAAAAGGCTAATTGTTCGCCACCAAAATTAAGTAGCATAGAGTGAGAAAAGACTTAAGGATGGCATCAGAAACTATAAGTCATGTGACTTTCTTGCAAATCCATCATGGATGAGATGAGTTTGGGATCAGGAATTAGGAATGGAAATCGGGGTAAAAGAGGTGGGATAATGTATTATCGTGCATTCCTTATCCACTAGCCCTGGGGCTAGTGGATAAGAATTTTCTGCAATTAATAATGTCGGATCCTGGCAAAAAAAATTCCTGATCCCTAATTGCAGATCCCTGAACATTGATACCCCCTAATATATGTTTATAATTTATTAATTATAAATTTGTATATATTAGGGGGTATCAAAGTTAGAAATCTTCCATTTCAAAATACCTCTTTTTTCCACCAAATCAACCATGACTATTTTTTAAAATATGACATATTGTGCCCCCAAAACACCTTTTTATTGAGAGTTAATGTCAAGTTTGTGGCTTTCTTATTATGTTGTGAAATGCATTTTAAATTATTAAAAATTTCTAACTTTGATACCCCCTATTAAATACATAAAAAATGCGCAATTATTTATAGAATATATATCATGCTTAATTTAAATGTATAAATAATTTATATAATAGTGGGTATCAATGTTCAGGGATCTGCAATTAGGGATCAGGAATTTTTTTCACCCTGATCCAACATTATTAATTGCAGAAGATTCTTATCCACTAGCCCCAGGGCTAGTGGATAAGGAATGCATGATAATACATTATCCCGCCTCTTACACCCCAATTTCCATTCCTAATTCCTGATCCCAAACTCATCTCATCCATGATGGATTTGCAAGAAAGTCACATGACTTATAGTTTCTGATGCCATCCTTAAGTCTTTTCTCACTCTATGCTACTTAATTTTGGTGGTGAACACTTAACCTTTTTTCTATCTACACACCCTCATTTCTTTTTTACATTCATGGTTTATTCCTTTTTTGTAAATATTTCCTTTGTAAATTAACATAAGTTTCTGATCCTATCCTTCCCTCGTGTTCCCACCAATTCCACTACACCTCAAATCTTCCTTTCTCACTTCCCTTCCACCTTCACTAGAAACCCCACTCCTCAAACTTACCTCGCTCTCCATCTCTTCATCTCCACTAGATATCCCAGAACACCCTTTCAACTTTAATTGATGCCTTAATTTCAAATCCACCTTGCTTTACTTCCTTTTTCATCCAATAGAAACCCCACTCCTCAAACTTACCTCGCTCTCCATCCCTTCATCTCCACTAGATACCCCAGCACACCCTTTCAACTTTAATTGATGCCTCACCTTTCAAATACACCTTACTTTACTCCCTTTTGCCTCCAATAGAAACCCCACTCCTCAAACTTACCTAGCTCTCCATCCCTTCATCTCCACTAGATACCCCAGCACACCCTTACAACTTAAATTGATGCCTCACCTTTCAAATCCTCCTGGCTTTAGTCCCATTCTCCTACAATAGAAACTCCAACACATCTTTTTAACCTAATTTGATGCCCCAAGCATCAAATCCACCTCTCTCCCTTCCTCTTCACCTCTAATTGACACCTCATCACCCAAAAATTAGCTCACCACCCTCTTATGTGCTTCTTTAGTACCTTGAAAATATATTTAATTTGTCCACATTAATCAAGATTTATAAAAAAAAGTTAATATTAATACAAAACATCACATTAACCTTTACTTATAGACATCATTATAGAGAAAAAATATATATTTCAAAAATTTTGAATGTAACAGGACTGTAATTTTTGTATTCAGGAAACTTACAAAAGATTCAGGTCAATAATTTTCTAATATTTTTTGGGAACAAATTTACTTTTTTACTTATTTATGGCATGAATGATACCTCTTGGACATTTTGACATTTTTTGTGGACGTTTTATACTGGTGTGGCATCTTTTATGTTGGATGCATCACCCAAAAAAGCCTAAAAACCCTTAATTAGGGCCGTAAAAGTGCTGATACAGGCAAAAAAGTATTAAATAATTTTTGGCACAAAGGCCAAGCATTTATGGTTTTGCAGAATTTATAATTGTACAAATTAAAGTGACTGTTTGTCAGACTTTTAGTTACTTTTTGGAGGTTCTAAATGGTGTGAAATATAATAATTTTTCACTCATTGGTTCATAATTTATTTATTTATTAGCTATTTTCTTCAAATAATGTTCATTGTTATTATATTGGGCTATTAAATCATATATCTTGTCCCATAGACTACTTCAGTTATTGCAAAACAGTTGTCTGTATCATAAACTTATTTTAATATATTTGTATTACTTTTTTTTATTCATCTCTATAAATTTAATATTACATACTTTAAGATTATCATTTTTTTTTGGAGATGAAGTGAAGAAGAGAATATTGGATGTAAAGGTGGAGGGTTTTTGGTTGGAGGCGATGGAGAGGGTTGCGAGTTAATTTTTGCATGATGAGGAAGGGAGCAAGATGGATTTGATGCTTGAAGAATCAAGTTTGGTTAAAAAGGTGTGTTGGGGTTTCTATTGGAGGCAAATGGGAGGTAAGCGAGGTGGATTTGAGGTGCCAGGCATCAATAGAAATTGAAAGGGTGTGTTGGGGTCTCTAGTGGAGATGAATGGATGGAGAGTGTGGTAAGTTTTAGGAGTGGGGTGTTTATTGGAGGCAAAAGGGAGTAAAGCGAGGTGGATTTAAGGGGTGGGGCATCAATTAAAGTTGAAAGGGTGCTCTGGGGTGTCTAGTGGAGATGAAGAGATGGAGAGCAAGGTAAGTTTGTGGAGTGGGGTTTCTATTGGAGGTAAATGGGAGGCAAGCGAGGTGGATTTGCAGGGTGGGGAATCAAGTAGAGGTGAAGCAGTGAGTTGGAGTCTCTTTTAGAGGAGGAAAAAGTAAAAATAATACAGCAGTATCCTGGTTAGAAGCAGTATCTCGTCACATAAAATAAAAAATCTATTTACCATCTACTTCCTATATGATAGTTCTAACACTGCCTCTCAAGTCTGGAGGATGAGAAAGATCATACTATTTCTGTTCAAAATATTCTATGAAATCATGCAATGCTAAATGTTTTGATTCATAGATTGAAAATATTTTCTTTCTTACCACATAGGGGAGGTTGTGGCCTGGAATTCAAGATGTTGGTGAGAGATATTGTCTATGGTAAAGAGGATTGGACATTTAAATGAAGAATTTCTCAGGGTAGATGACAGGATGGGATGAGGGTAAGAGTGCGCAGCAAGGTGGTAAGGCTGGGATATCCAGAAAGTTGTCCAAGATGTGGTTATGAAATATTGAGGGTAAAAATGTTGGAGAAGAGGTGAACATTGACAGGTAAAGTGTCTAATAACCCAATTATTAGCAAAAATAATTGCGGAAGATAATTGGGGTATAAGGATTTTTATCTGCAATTAATTTAATTGCTGATCCCTGAACATTGATACCCCCTAATAATAAAATTAATATAATATTTATATATATTTAATAAAATAATTATATTATTTCATTATGCAATATAAGATTAATTTATATACATAATAAGCAAATTTTTACACCCTCTTTTAGTTACAGTAAATTGACATAAAATTTACTGGGCTCCTGGTATTTCCTGGCTGAAATTTTGTTTCTGGACATGTCTATTAGCTGGAATGAGGCATCATCAACTGGGTATAGAGCTAATAAATCAAGGGGGTCATTGGGGAAGTAATTGTGTATAAAAGGAGGGGGGTTTTTGATCTTATTCGCTACATTCATTATCATAACAATTAAAAATATAGCCAATACAATTACAATACATATCAATAGTACTTATAAAGTCTTTGAATAGTATCTGAATTTATTAAATCTATTTTTCTACCAACTATAAGATTGTAAGCCATATATAATTGGTGAGATTAAAATTACTGAGACCCTTATATTGATGTCACCGGACGACCTACGCACAAGTTTGAGGGTGTTCCTGGGAAAGTGAGATGGAGGAAGGAGTTTAGAGACTTCTTCAAAGTACAGAGGAGATACTTGAGGAAGTGATTTGAAGATGAGTTGAAGGAAGAGCTTCTTCTTCAAGGTACGTTTGATAAGAATCTTAATATAATTTTAAGGTAATATTAATATTTTTAGGACCTCACAAAGGGTTGGAAACTCTATAATCAAAGATTTAAGTTTTAGAAATGATTACTGAGAAAATAAGGAAATGTACAATAATAATGATTTAACCTGAAGCTTTACCACTATTAACTATATATACATTTTTTATAATTTAATTCTAAAGAATGTTGAGCCAAAATCCAACCCCTTTTATATCCATTACTCCTCCTTGCATTGACCTCATACCCATCCATCATTCCGCACACCTCAGACCTCCAAAAATACACCTGTTACACCTGGACCCTCCTCACTAACATCTGTTAACCCTTTAATCCTCCACTAACCATCCCGTCCATGCTCACTACCCCTTTTAATAACCCACAGATACTTAATAAACCTTTTAGCGGAATATTGCATTAACTATTGCGCTGTGCGTTGCTTATCGAACAAAAGACTAAACAGACTATTGAGAGATTGACTAATTTAGATTTAAAGTTTTGATTAGTGCGGTTGAATAGTGAGTACACAAAGGAAAGTCACAGTTGCTATGTAGAATCATTTTCTGCGCTTCGAGTATGGATTTAGACCTCTGTATTATTGATTTAATGAGCTTCTTTTGCCTCAAGTGTCAAGTGGCGCGTGACAATTGAATTACATTTTTATACTTATTGGATTTGTACTGCAGTATTAATATAGAACCATTAAAATCTCCTAGACAACTGACCATTCAAGCTAGTTCATGTCTCTGTTCCCGGACCTAACCACAGCCTGAAAGATAGCCTGGCTAATACCAATATAAAAAAAGGCCATTTTAAAAAAAACAAAAAAATACAATTTTAAAAGAAATACAAAAAGCCAATTAAAAAAAAGACAATCAAAAAAAATAAAAAAAGACCAATTAAACAAAAAAAATAAATTAGGAAAAAAAAAGCCAATTAGAAAAAAAAATAACGCCAATTTAAAAAAAAGCCAATTAAAATAAAAAAAGCCAATTTGTAAAAAAAATCCAATTAAAAAAAAAACTAAAACTAAAAAAAAACTATAAAAAAAAAACTAAAAAAATAGCCAATTTTAAAAAAAAACAAAAAGGAAATTAAAAAAATGCAAAGTAAAAAAAAAATGCCAATTAAAAAAAATTCCAATTATAAAATAATATAAAAATCCAATTTAAAAAAATTAAAAAAGACAATCAAAAAAAATACCAGATATAAAATAATATATTAATGAAATAAAAAAAAATTAAAATAGCCATTTAAAAAAAAACTAAATCCAATTTTATATATATATATCAAAAAGCCAATTAAAAAATACCAATTTTAACAAAAAAAAAAACCAATTAAAAAAAAGCCAATTAAAAAAAAAAAAAAAAAAGACAATCAAAAAAAATAACCAATTCAAAAAAAAAAGGCAATTTAAAAAAATAAAAAATAAAAAAGCCAATTTAAAAAAAAAAAAATTTTTTTTAAAAAAAACAAAAGCCAATGAAAAAAAACCATTGAAAAAAATTAAATAAAAACCAATTATAAAAAAAAACACAAAAAAAAAAAAAAACCCCTAAGTTAAAAAAAAAAAATCAAAAACAAAAATATGCAAAAATAAAAAAAAAACCCCCAATTAAAAAGCCAAGTAAAAAAAAGAGCCAATTTTATAAAAAAAAAACAAAAACAAAAACAAAAACAAAAAACAAACAACAAACAAAAAACAAAAACAAAAACAAAAACAAAAACAAAAACAAAAACAAAAACAAAAACAAAAACAAAAACAAAAACAAAAACAAAAACAAAAACAAAAACAAAAACAAAAAAACAAGAAAGCCAATTAAAAAAAATAAATAAGCCAATTAAAAAAAACAAACAAAAACCAATAAAAAAAAAGCCAATTACAAAAACAAATTAAACCAATTAAAAAGCATATTAATAATTAAAAAAAAGCCAATTCAAAAAAACAAAAACAAAAAGGCAATTAAAAAAAATTGGACAATTAAAAAAAATCAAATTTAAAAAAGAAAAAAAAAGCTATTTAAAAAAAATGAAAAACTAATTACAAAAAAAAAATGCCATTTTAAAAATAAAAATAAAAAAATGCCAATAAAAAAACAATCCAATTAAAAAAAACCAAAAGGCTAATTTAAAAAAAAAATGGCAATTAAAAAAAAACTAAAAGCCAATTTAAAAAATAAAAAATAAAAAAAAAAGCCAATTAAAAAAAATCAAGAAAGCTAATTAAAAAAAAAAAAAAAGCCAATTAAAAAAGAAAAAGTAAAAGCCAATTAATAAAAAGCCAAATATGAAAAAAATAATCCAATTAAAAAATAAAATAAAAAAATAAAAAAAGCCAATTAAAAAAAATAAAGAAAAAGACAATTCAAAAAATAAAAACAAGAAAGCCAATTTAAAGATAAAAACCAGAAAGCCTATTTAAAATATAAAAACAAGAAAGCCAATTTAAAAAGTAAAAACAAGAAGGCCTGTCAGCCAGGCTATTCCAGGAGTCCAGTAAATGATATATAAATTATAAAACCTTAAAGAGTGGGTAAGACTTGTATTTAATGAATATAACTTAATATTTTATTACATAATGAAATTATATAAGAATTTTATTATATACAAATGTTACATTAAATTTATTGGTTATATATATTTTTATATACAATTAAATTGAGCATAATATAATATATTCTACAAATAATGGCGCATTTTTTATATTTAATAATTATAAATTTATATTTAATTAATTAAAAAACATATATTATAATTACAAGTGTAAATTTGATTTATAATATATTTAAATTAATTACTTAAATTTATATATTAACTAATACCTCTCATATGATACTAAACAATTATTAAGGACGCTTCTTTTGACCCTTAATTGTGTTAGAAAAAACAAATAAATTAATTTGAACTAAATTGAGATTAATTGCTTGTTTTGTTGCGTCAAATTATTTTTTGTTTCACTTAAAATGTCCTCTAATCAGGATGTACCATCTGTTGGGAATTATATTTCTCATAGTTCCTATGTTTCCACTCTTGTTTAGTTATTTACTATTGTCACTTACTGATTTGGGGATTAATGGCGGGGAAATTGGATTCTTAATTGGGCTTTTAATTATTTGTTTCATGTTTTTCTCTATATTGTTATGTTTCATTTACTCTTTTGATATATTTGTTTTATTCCATTCTAATCATTGTATTTACAAAGAGAGTAGCGCTTCAGAGGACCCATTGCCTATAAAAGGGCCTTGGATAATCCCCTGTAGCCTCATCACTTATTATACACTCAACAAATTAAATACAATTTTTATTACGTTTATATTCTTTTTATTAGTAATAAAATTCTAATTAAAATTTTATATAACAATTTAAAGGTTGCTTTAAGTCTGATAGTAATTATATTGGTTGCCGCGCAGAATTCTTACTTAAATAATATTAATATTTATAAAACCAAATTGTTATCTCTTCTCAGCTCACTCGTCGTTGCCTTTCTCTCAATAAATTAAATAATTTTATTAAATTTTATTTGTTTTATTACCCATACTCCTTTCCTCCTTCTCCTCCTCTCTTTCTTTCTTCTATCCTTCTCCTTCTTCTAGACGACCGGCCGACAACTGGGGGCCTTTCCAAACGACGACGATCGAAGCCTGGCAACGAACGACAAAACGCACGGACCACCTAGCAAAACGAAACTTTTGCCGCGACTGTGTTTCGAACTTGGGTTCGACATCTTAGGTTTATATAATATTAATTTTTATATTATTTTGAAGTGATTTTTCGATCACTATAGTAAGTTCACCTTTGTGCCTCTCACTCATATTACTATATTTTTATTGCAATAACAGTGATTGTGGCTTAATTGCTGATTCACTGAGTGTAAGTGTTCAATTTTTAAAAATTTTTTTTTTTTTTCCTAGTTGACCATTATAGAGTGTTAAATCCTCTTAGTCCTAGAAGAATTGACATTATTATTAATACAAATTGAATTATTAATTTAATTTTTTTTATTATTAATTATTGTTAATTTTGGTTGACTTAAAAGTACATTGTGCTTAGTCCCAATATATTGCCATATTTAATATTGGTAATTAATTGGTTGAATTAACTAACTTGTTATTCCCAATTTAAACTTGCAATCCATTTTTTTTTAAAAATTAATTTTTTAATTATTACTTTATATTGAAAGTTATTTTTTCTATAATTTAATTAATTAAAAAATTTTTTTATATTATTTGGAGCAATTATTGACTAACTTTGATTATTTTTTTTTATAAAGTACAAAGTAAAATATTAATCTTCCCACTAGTATGTCCAACAATTTGACAGAAAAAATGGATAACATGCAAGTGGATGAAATAGAAATTGACTATGATGCTGACACTGTAAGTTCTTCTAAAGTTGGTCATAAAAAATCTTATGTTAACACAAAGAATTCACATACTGCAGGATGTGGAAATGACAGGAAATGCAAACAAACCAAACCCCCTTCCCCCAGTACCACAGAAGGAAGTAAAGCCTCTAGTGCCTCAAGAAGGTCTTCCAAAAGGCTTCAAAATAAAAAAGCTTCCTCTGCCACAACAAATCAGCAACCTATCCAGTCATATAAAAGAGTTGAAGACAGAAAATATGACATACAAAGCAAAGGTAGACACATTGTGGGATCAGGTCCAAGAACTCAGGAACCAGATTCAGGCCCAGGCCCCTCCTCAATTGCCTCCCAATCAGCTTCAATTTCAGGCTCAACCTTCACAGCCACCCAGCTCAACCATCCAAAATCCAAATACTATGGAAGTAGAGCAATGGAAATGGGATTATCTAATGAGTCACTACCAACAGAATGTGCAACACCCTCCCCATCATCAGCCTGGCCCATCCAGAACACCCAATTTCCATCCACCTCCTCATCCCTACCAACAAAGCAGGAGAAAGAAGGCCCAAGCACAATCCCAAACCCAGTCCCAGGGGAAGTTTCCTCCTCTGCCATGGTAAGTAATTTGGTTGATAGTCACTTGGGTATGTTTTCTAATAAATCTTCTTCTGCAGGTAATATTATTGAACATGGTGAAAGAACAGTTAAACCTGTTAAAAGACAGCTTCCTGTAACTAGTAGCCCTATTGATGTAATTAGCAAATTGTCATTTGATGAACCTTTACATTTAACTTCTACATCTTTAATTAATCCTTCTCTTGCAATTAAAAATGATTCTGTTCCCCCTGAAATCTATAACTTAATTGAAAAAACTTCTGAGGAAATTTTGAAAGATACCCTTGATTTTAATATTGTGAAAGACAAACATGTGAGAGATGTGTTAATCCATGAAAATGATAGATTAAATAATTTACACTTGCAATGTAGAGTGAGTTCTTCTGTACAAGATACAGCTTATTTAAAAATCAAAGAAACCTTGAATATTGTTCTTAGTCAACAAAAACAAATAAGAAGTGACCATAGAGCTATCTCAGATAGAAATATCAGTCTGCATAAGACATTGAGTGAATTGAAACCCCTTATTGAGGAAAATTATTCATTCAAAAATGAAATAAAATCTCTACAAAATGAGTTGAAGAAACTAAAAAATGACTTCCATGCACTAAGTACCAAACACTCAGTTTCTGAGGACAGAAATGTTCTATCTCTTGCAAAAGTGAATGACCAGATGTCTGAAATTCCAAGAATAAGAAACTATGTGTCTGACCTACAGGAAAAGTTCTCAACCTTAACCATCAATAATGAATTAAATGAGATTTCTGCCAGTAAGCTGCATAAAAATAAAGGGAAAAAACCTGAACAAAGTTCATCCTTTCTTCCTCATATTTCAACCATTAAACAAACTGACAATGAGTCTGTAAAATCTTTTGCTACTAGCAAAAAATCTTGTGATGGTCATGCACCAGCTGTTTCTGTAAATAATGAAATTTCTGAACACCTGGCTAAACTTCAGGAATTATTACTAATGAATAATTCAAACCAAAAAATGGACCATCCCAGTAGTCAGAAAAATTGGCCTAAGTTAGACCAATATCCTACCTTTGATGGTGATTCTTCCTCTGATTGGCAACACTTTATCCAAAGAATTGATAATTTAAAGAGATCTTATAAACTACCTGATGAGGAAATTGTTTCTAAGCTAATTTCTTTATTTTCCAATGTAGCCTTGATGTGGTATGAATCTGTCCTCTTAGATAACAATCATTATACATGGAATGATTGGAAATCCTTGATTGAGAATCAGTTTGGTGGTTCAAAATTCAGGTTAGCTCAGCAAAGACTGTATGAGAATACTAGATATGTATCCTCCTCTGTTGAAAAGCCCATTGTTTTTCTGATGAAAATAACTAAAATCCTTAGAGCAATTGATCCAAAGATGGATTATGATATTTGGAGAGATAAAATCTTGTATAAATTACCAAATTCTCTTAGGGATTTGATTGTTGCTAGAACTGAGCATGTAAGGGAAAATTCTTCTTTCATTAATATCTGTAATGAAGTACTACTCAACCATAGATATGAACCAAAGAATTACCTTAGTAAATCTTATAATGATCAGAATAAACCTTCTATAAAGCTCCCAGAAAAATCTGGTAAACCCTCTGCCCCAGTTGCACCTAAAAAATATGCAACAAATACTTGTTATAAATGTAACAAACCGTGGCAGAAGGGTCATGTTTGTGACAAGAAAATTCATCTTGTTGAACAAAATGAAGACACTGATGAACTTGAACTTGATGTCAATAATTCTTCCAGTGACTGTGAAAGTAATATCTCCTATGACAATGAATCTGTTAAAGATGTTTTAATGTTGGAACATGATGTCCATTATTTAAATAATATATCTGAAGATTGTGTATTGAATTTATCTTCAGTAGAAAATGCTGAGATAATTAAAGATATTACTAACAATTCTATTCCTATATCCCCTTTAAAGGCACCTGTTATCATTAATGGTAAAAATGTTGATGTAGTTCTTGATTCTGGTGCTGGAGGAAGTGTAGTATCTGAAAAAGCTTTGGCTTCAGTGGATAAGGAATATTTGAGTAAATTATTGCCTATAACTTCTGAAAAATGGAGAGGGTATGGTTCTACCTTATTTCCTATTGGCAAATACAAAACCTCTGTATTCTTCAAATATAATGGTGGTTTTGTCAGAGCTATTTGTGAATTTGTTGTCATGAAAAATGATAATTTGAGCAATTGGTTTATTATGGGAAATGATATTTTGACCATGTTTGGTGTGAAACTGGACCCAGCAAATAATTGCTTTACCTTAGGAATAAATGGGAAAAGAAAATTCAAAATTTCTTCTCCTAAACCTTCTGGGCATTTGTTGAAATCTTGTAACTCACTGACCCAATGTAAAGGTAGAACAACAACTGAAATGGATGATTTATTACATGAAATAAATACCGCTTCTTTTGGTGATCATTTGACTGATGAACAAAAGGATTCTATTGTTGCCTCTATTACCTCTTTCCCTATGGCTTTTGCTCATGGTTCTCATGTCTTGGGAATTGTTCAGGAAGAGATGAAAATTACCTTATCCTGTAATTTGAGTGATATTCCTCCTTCCCTTAAGAAAAAACCATATCCTGCTTCTCCATCAAAAAGAAAAGATATTGAAGATAATATTGAAACATTATTGAAAATGAATATCATTGAGAAAGTGGATGTCACCCCCAAATATTGTGTCATCTCCCCAGTCTTAATTTCTTATGAAAAAGATAAAGCTAGATTATGTGGAGATTACAGAGCTTTAAATACTTATACTGTTGATGATATTTATCCTTTACCCAGAATTAATTCAATACATGCTACCTTGCAAGGTGCAAAATTTATTAGTTGTCTGGATGGTAATAAAGGTTATCATCAAGTTCCAGTTGAGAAAAATTCTCAAAATTTTTTGCTTATTGCTACTCATATGGGAATATATAAGTATGTTAGGATGCCATTTGGCCCTAAAAATGCTCCTTCAGTTTTCCAAAAAGTCATGGATAACACTTTCCATCAAGAAATTATTGAAGGTTGGCTCATGGTTTATATTGATGATATTATTGTTTTTTCTAAAACTTTTGATGAACATATGATTCATTTAAATAGAGTTGTCCAAAAAATGGATGAAATCAATATGACCTTATCTTTAAAAAAGTGTAAATTTGGTTTTCAATCTTTGAAAGTCCTTGGCCATGTTGTGTCAGGCTTACAAATTTGTGTAGACCATAATAAAGTTGCTGCCATTCAAAATGTGAAAGCACCAACTTCTGTAAGAGAAATCCAAAGTTTTTTAGGTATGTGTGGCTATTATAGACAATATATTAAAAATTATCAGGTCATAGCCTTGCCTCTTACAAAACTAACCAGAAAAGATGTTGCTTTTCTCTGGAATGATGACTGTCAAAAAGCTTTTAATACATTGAAAAATTGCTTAATGTCAGCCCCTATATTGGCTCTCCCAGATTTTAACAAGCCATTTGTACTTTATACAGATGCTAGCTTTATTGGTCTGGGTGCTGCCCTTCACCAAAAGCAAATTATTAATGATAAATCCTCAGAGGTTGTAATTTGTTATATTTCAAGAACCTTAAGAAATAGTGAATTGAAATATGGTGCCACTCAATTAGAGTGCTTAGCAGTTGTTTGGGCTCTTGAGAAACTTCATTACTACTTGGATGACCAAAAATTTGAGTTGGTAACTGACTGTAGTGCTGTGAAATCTCTCTTAAACCTCAAAACACCTAACAGACATATGTTCAGGTGGCAACTTGCTGTTCAGGAATACAGAGGAAGGATGACTATTATCCACAGAGCTGGAAATGTTCACTCTAATGTTGATATGCTCTCCAGATTGCCTCTGCCAAATAATGACTCCAATCCTGCTTATGTACCTGAGGATGACACTGTTCATATACATGGTATATTTATAGTTGATATGGAAGAAGAGTTATTACAGGTAATACTGGATTTGTCAGCCAGGCTATTCCAGGAGTCCAGTAAATGATATATAAATTATAAAACCTTAAAGAGTGGGTAAAACTTGTATTTAATGAATATAACTTAATATTTTATTACATAATGAAATTATATAAGAATTTTATTATATACAAATGTTACATTAAATTTATTGGTTATATATATTTTTATATACAATTAAATTGAGCATAATATAATATATTCTACAAATAATGGCGCATTTTTATGTATTTAATAATTATAAATTTATATTTAATTAATTAAAAAACATATATTATAATTACAAGTGTAAATTTGATTTATAATATATTTAAATTAATTACTTAAATTTATATATTAACTAATACCTCTCATATGATACTAAACAATTATTAAGGACGCTTCTTTTGACCCTTAATTGTGTTAGAAAAAACAAATAAATTAATTTGAACCAAATTGAGATTAATTGCTTGTTTTGTTGCGTCAAATTATTTTTTGTTTCACTTAAAATGTCCTCTAATCAGGATGTACCATCTGTTGGGAATTATATTTCTCATAGTTCCTATGTTTCCACTCTTGTTTAGTTATTTACTATTGTCACTTACTGATTTGGGGATTAATGGCGGGGAAATTGGATTCTTAATTGGGCTTTTAATTATTTGTTTCATGTTTTTCTCTATATTGTTATGTTTCATTTACTCTTTTGATATATTTGTTTTATTCCATTCTAATCATTGTATTTACAAAGAGAGTAGCGCTTCAGAGGACCCATTGCCTATAAAAGGGCCTTGGATAATCCCCTGTAGCCTCATCACTTATTATACACTCAACAATTTAAATACAATTTTTATATTACGTTTATATTCTTTTTATTAGTAATAAAAATCTAATTAAAATTTTATATAACAATTTAAAGGTTGCTTTAAGTCTGATAGTAATTATATTGGTTGCCGCGCAGAATTCTTACTTAAATAATATTAATATTTATAAAACCAAATTGTTATCTCTTCTCAGCTCACTCGTCGTTGCCTTTCTCTCAATAAATTAAATAATTTTATTAAATTTTATTTGTTTTATTACCCATACTCCTTTCCTCCTTCTCCTCCTCTCTTTCTTTCTTCTATCCTTCTCCTTCTTCTAGACGACCGGCCGACAACTGGGGGCCTTTCCAAACGACGACGATCGAAGCCTGGCAACGAACGACAAAACGCACGGACCACCTAGCAAAACAAAACTTTTGCCGCGACTGTGTTTCGAACTTGGGTTCGACATATTAGGTTTATATAATATTAATTTTTATATTATTTTGAAGTGATTTTTCGATCACTATAGTAAGTTCACCTTTGCGCCTCTCACTCATATTACTATATTTTTATTGCAATAACAGTGATTGTGGCTTAATTGCTGATTCACTGAGTGTAAGTGTTCAATTTTTAAAAATTTTTTTTTTCCTAGTTGACCATTATAGAGTGTTAAATCCTCTTAGTCCTAGAAGAATTGACATTATTATTAATACAAATTGAATTATTAATTTAATTTTTTTTTTATTAATTATTGTTAATTTTTGGTTGACTTAAAAGTACATTGTGCTTAGTCCCAATATATTGCCATATTTAATATTGGTAATTAATTGGTTGAATTAACTAACTTGTTATTCCCAATTTAAACTTGCAATCCATTTTTTTTAAAAAATTTTTTTTATATTATTTGGAGCAAATTATTGACTAACTTTGATTATTTTTTTATAAAGTCCAAAGTAAATTATTAATCTTCCCACTAGTATGTCCAACAATTTGACAGAAAAAATGGATAACATGCAAGTGGATGAGATAGAAATTGACTATGATGCTGACACTGTAAGTTCTTCTAAAGTTGGTCATAAAAAATCTTATGCTAACACAAAGAATTCTCATACTGCAGGATGTGGAAATGACAGGAAATGCAAACAAACCAAACCCCCTTCCCCCAGTACCACAGAAGGAAGTAAAGCCTCTAGTGCCTCAAGAAGGTCTTCCAAAAGGCTTCAAAATAAAAAAGCTTCCTCTGCCACAACAAATCAGCAACCTCTCCAGTCATATAAAAGAGTTGAAGACAGAAAATATGACGTACAAAGCAAAGGTAGACACATTGTGGGATCAGGTCCAAGAACTCAGGAACCAGATTCAGGCCCAGGCCCCTCCTCAATTGCCTCCCAATCAGCTTCAATTTCAGGCTCAACCTTCACAGCCACCCAGCTCAACCAGCCAAAATCCAAATACTATGGAAGTAGAGCAATGGAAATGGGATTATCTAATGAGTCACTACCAACAGAATGTGCAACACCCTCCTCATCATCAGCCTGGCCCATCCAGAACACCCAATTTCCATCCACCTCCTCATCCCTACCAACAAAGCAGGAGAAAGAAGGCCCAAGCACAATCCCAAACCCAGTCCCAGGGGAAGTTTCCTCCTCTGCCATGGTAAGTAATTTGGTTGATAGTCACTTGGGTATGTTTTCTAATAAATCTTCTTCTGCAGGTAATATTATTGAACATGGTGAAAGAACAGTTAAACCTGTTAAAAGACAGCTTCCTGTAACTAGTAGCCCTATTGATGTAATTAGCAAATTGTCATTTGATGAACCTTTACATTTAACTTCTACATCTTTAATTAATCCTTCTCTTGCAATTAAAAATGATTCTGTTCCCCCTGAAATCTATAACTTAATTGAAAAAACTTCTGAGGAAATTTTGAAAGATACCCTTGATTTTAATATTGTGAAAGACAAACATGTGAGAGATGTGTTAATCCATGAAAATGATAGATTAAATAATTTACACTTGCAATGTAGAGTGAGTTCTTCTGTACAAGATACAGCTTATTTAAAAATCAAAGAAACCTTGAATATTGTTCTTAGTCAACAAAAACAAATAAGAAGTGACCATAGAGCTATCTCAGATAGAAATATCAGTCTGCATAAAACATTGAGTGAGTTGAAACCCCTTATTGAGGAAAATTATTCATTCAAAAATGAAATAAAATCTCTACAAAATGAGTTGAAGAAACTAAAAAATGACTTCCATGCACTAAGTACCAAACACTCAGTTTCTGAGGACAGAAATGTTCTATCTCTTGCAAAAGTGAATGACCAGATGTCTGAAATTCCAAGAATAAGAAACTATGTGTCTGACCTACAGGAAAAGTTCTCAACCTTAACCATCAATAATGAATTAAATGAGATTTCTGCCAGTAAGCTGCATAAAAATAAAGGGAAAAAACCTGAACAAAGTTCATCCTTTCTTCCTCATATTTCAACCATTAAACAAACTGACAATGAGTCTGTAAAATCTTTTGCTACTAGCAAAAAATCTTGTGATGGTCATGCACCAGCTGTTTCTGTAAATAATGAAATTTCTGAACACCTGGCTAAACTTCAGGAATTATTACTAATGAATAATTCAAATCAAAAAGTGGACCATCCCAGTAGTCAGAAAAATTGGCCTAAATTAGACCAATATCCTACCTTTGATGGTGATTCTTCCTCTGATTGGCAACACTTTATCCAGAGAATTGATAATTTAAAGAGATCTTATAAACTACCTGATGAGGAAATTGTTTCTAAGTTAATTTCTTTATTTTCCAATGTAGCCTTGATGTGATATGAATCTGTCCTCTTAGATAACAATCATTATACATGGAAGGATTGGAAATCCTTTATTGAGAATCAATTTGGTGGTTCAAAATTCAGGTTAGCTCAGCAGAGACTGTATGAGAATACTAGATATGTATCCTCCTCTGTTGAAAAGCCCATTGTTTTTCTGATGAAAATAACTAAAATCCTTAGAGCAATTGATCCAAAGATGGATTATGATATTTGGAGAGATAAAATCTTGTATAAATTACCAAATTCTCTTAGGGATTTGATTGTTGCTAGAACTGAGCATGTAAAGGAAAATTCTTCTTTCATTAATATCTGTAATGAAGTACTACTCAACCATAGATATGAACCAAAGAATTACCTTAGTAAATCTTATAATGATCAGAATAAACCTTCTATAAAGCTCCCAGAAAAATCTGGTAAACCCTCTGCCCCAGTTGCACCTAAAAAATATGCAACAAATACTTGTTATAAATGTAACAAACCGTGGCAGAAGGGTCATGTTTGTGACAAGAAAATTCATCTTGTTGAACAAAATGAAGACACTGATGAACTTGAACTTGATGTCAATAATTCTTCCAGTGACTGTGAAAGTAATATCTCCTATGACAATGAATCTGTTAAAGATGTTTTAATGTTGGAACATGATGTCCATTATTTAAATAATATATCTGAAGATTGTGTATTGAATTTATCTTCAGTAGAAAATGCTGAGATAATTAGAGATATTACTAACAATTCTATTCCTATATCCCCTTTAAAGGCACCTGTTATCATTAATGGTAAAAATGTTGATGTAGTTCTTGATTCTGGTGCTGGAGGAAGTGTAGTATCTGAAAAAGCTTTGGCTTCAGTGGATAAGGAATATTTGAGTAAATTATTGCCTATAACTTCTGAAAAATGGAGAGGGTATGGTTCTACCTTATTTCCTATTGGCAAATACAAAACCTCTGTATTCTTCAAATATAATGGTGGTTTTGTCAGAGCTATTTGTGAATTTGTTGTCATGAAAAATGATAATTTGAGCAATTGGTTTATTATGGGAAATGATATTTTGACCATGTTTGGTGTGAAACTGGACCCAGCAAATAATTGCTTTACCTTAGGAATAAATGGGAAAAGAAAATTCAAAATTTCTTCTCCTAAACCTTCTGGGCATTTGTTGAAATCTTGTAACTCACTGACCCAATGTAAAGGTAGAACAACAACTGAAATGGATGATTTATTACATGAAATAAATACCGCTTCTTTTGGTGATCATTTGACTGATGAACAAAAGGATTCTATTGTTGCCTCTATTACCTCTTTCCCTATGGCTTTTGCTCATGGTTCTCATGTCTTGGGAATTGTTCAGGAAGAGATGAAAATTACCTTATCCTGTAATTTGAGTGATATTCCTCCTTCCCTTAAGAAAAAACCATATCCTGCTTCTCCATCAAGAAGAAAAGATATTGAAGATAATATTGAAACATTATTGAAAATGAATATCATTGAGAAGGTGGATGTCACCCCCAAATATTGTGTCATCTCCCCAGTCTTAATTTCATATGAAAAGGATAAAGCTAGATTATGTGGGGATTACAGAGCTTTAAATACTTATACTGTTGATGATATTTATCCTTTACCCAGAATTAATTCAATACATGCTACCTTGCAAGGTGCAAAATTTATTAGTTGTCTGGATGGTAATAAAGGTTATCATCAAGTTCCAGTTGAGAAAAATTCTCAAAATTTTTTGCTTATTGCTACTCATATGGGAATATATAAGTATGTTAGGATGCCATTTGGCCCTAAAAATGCTCCTTCAGTTTTCCAAAAAGTCATGGATAACACTTTCCATCAAGAAATTATTGAAGGTTGGCTCATGGTTTATATTGATGATATTATTATTTTTTCTAAAACTTTTGATGAACATATGATTCACTTAAATAGAGTTTTCCAAAAAATGGATGAAATCAATATGACCTTATCTTTAAAAAAGTGTAAATTTGGTTTTCAATCTTTGAAAGTCCTTGGCCATGTTGTGTCAGGCTTACAAATTTGTGTAGACCATAATAAAGTTGCTGCCATTCAAAATGTGAAAGCACCAACTTCTGTAAGAGAGATCCAAAGTTTTTTAGGTATGTGTGGTTATTATAGACAATATATTAAAAATTATCAGGTCATAGCCTTGCCTCTTACAAAACTAACCAGAAAAGATGTTGCTTTTCTCTGGAATGATGACTGTCAGAAAGCTTTTAATACATTGAAAAATTGCTTAATGTCAGCCCCTATATTGGCTCTCCCAGATTTTAACAAGCCATTTGTACTTTATACAGATGCTAGCTTTATTGGTCTGGGTGCTGCCCTTCACCAAAAGCAAATTATTAATGATAAATCCTCAGAGGTTGTAATTTGTTATATTTCAAGAACCTTAAGAAATAGTGAATTGAAATATGGTGCCACTCAATTAGAGTGCTTAGCAGTTGTTTGGGCTCTTGAGAAACTTCATTACTACTTGTATGACCAAAAATTTGAGTTGGTAACTGACTGTAGTGCTGTGAAATCTCTCTTAAACCTCAAAACACCTAACAGACATATGTTCAGGTGGCAACTTGCTGTTCAGGAATACAGAGGAAGGATGACTATTATCCACAGAGCTGGAAATGTTCACTCTAATGTTGATATGCTCTCCAGATTGCCTCTGCCAAATAATGACTCCAATCCTGCTTATGTACCTGAGGATGACACTGTTCATATACATGGTATATTTATAGTTGATATGGAAGAAGAGTTATTACAGTTAATACTGGATTCATATGATAAAGATTCTGACTTAAATAAATTAGTTACTATTTTGAATGATCCTAAGAATGCTTCAATTCAAGCATTAATAAAAACTCTTCCTGCAAAATACCAAAATGCTTTAAATAAAGGAAAGTTTTCTATTGAAGATGGTTATATTTATTATAGAAGGAAGCTTACCAATGTAATTGTTATTCCTCCTTCAATGAAAGAAACCATCCTCAAACTTTGTCATGATGACATATTAGCTGGTCATTTTGATCTTGAAAAAACATTGATTAGAATCAAAAACACTGCATGGTGGGCTAATATGTCTGAAGACACAAAATTATATGTTGAATCTTGTGATTCCTGCCAAAAATCTAAAAGGATAACAGGTAAGAGAGCAGGGTTATTACAACATATTGAAGCACCTAGTGCTCCCTGGCAAATCATTAATATGGATTTTGTCACTGGTCTTCCTGTTGCAGGTAAAGACAGCTTTAACTCTTGTTGGTAATAGTTGATAGATTCACAAAAATGTGCAAATTTATTCCAACCCACAAAGATGTATCCACCAAGGAATTAGCTTTCTTATGGTGGTCTTACATGTTTAATATTATTGGTTTTCCAAAAGCCATTATCTCTGATAGGGATCCAAAATTCACTTCTGAGTTTTGGACCTCTTTGATGGATATTTGTGGCTGTGAGTTAAAATTGTCTACAGCTCACCATCCTCAGACTGATGGTCTAGCTGAAAGAATGATTCAAACTCTGGAAGATATGATTAGAAGGTATTGTGCCTTTGGTTTAGAATATAAAGACAATGACAGATTTACTTATGATTGGGTCACTCTTTTGCCTGGTCTTGAATTTGCATATAATAGCACTGTTCATTCTGTCGCTGAGAAAAAGCCTTTTGAGCTTTGGTTAGGTTATGTCCCAAACACTCCTGCTCAGATTCTCAATAATAAATTACCTAAGTTGGAACTACACCCTGGTTTAAAATCTTTTATGCAAATGCAAAAGCTATGCAGAAAATATGCTCAAAGTTGTATTGATAAAGCATTTGAATATGAAAAGAAAAGATGGGATAAATCCCATAAAGAATACACATTTAACAAGGGTGATGAAGTGTTGATCTCTCTTGTCCATTTCAATTTACAAGTTAACCACAAATTAAAAGATCCTTTTGTAGGACCATTTGTTGTTAAAAGAATGGTTGGTGATAATGCAGTAGAAGTTGTATTGTATTCTCCATATGATAGGAAACATCCTGTCTTTCCCATTTCTTTGCTTAAACCTTATACTTCCAACAGTGACTTATTTCCAAAAAGAAGAGGAAGACCTAAGAAGAACCCTCAGGAAGTCACAGAAACAGCAGAAATTGATAAAATTCTCAATGATAGAATTATCACTTCTGAAAGAGGTACTGAATATTTATTGAGATATAAGAACAAATCATCTGAACATGATGCATGGATACCTGGCAAAGAAATTTCAAATCTGCCTGCTCTGTTGAAAAAATACAAAAAGAAAAAATCTTAGCATTTTTTTTTTATTGTTTTTTTTAGAGTGAGGGAGTGTCAGCCAGGCTATTCCAGGAGTCCAGTAAATGATATATAAATTATAAAACCTTAAAGAGTGGGTAAGACTTGTATTTAATGAATATAACTTAATATTTTATTACATAATGAAATTATATAAGAATTTTATTATATACAAATGTTACATTAAATTTATTGGTTATATATATTTTTATATACAATTAAATTGAGCATAATATAATATATTCTACAAATAATGGCGCATTTTTATGTATTTAATAATTATAAATTTATATTTAATTAATTAAAAAACATATATTATAATTACAAGTGTAAATTTGATTTATAATATATTTAAATTAATTACTTAAATTTATATATTAACTAATACCTCTCATATGATACTAAACAATTATTAAGGACGCTTCTTTTGACCCTTAATTGTGTTAGAAAAAACAAATAAATTAATTTGAACTAAATTGAGATTAATTGCTTGTTTTTTTGCGTCAAATTATTTTTTGTTTCACTTAAAATGTCCTCTAATCAGGATGTACCATCTGTTGGGAATTATATTTCTCATAGTTCCTATGTTTCCACTCTTGTTTAGTTATTTACTATTGTCACTTACTGATTTGGGGATTAATGGCGGGGAAATTGGATTCTTAATTGGGCTTTTAATTATTTGTTTCATGTTTTTCTCTATATTGTTATGTTTCATTTACTCTTTTGATATATTTGTTTTATTCCATTCTAATCATTGTATTTACAAAGAGAGTAGCGCTTCAGAGGACCCATTGCCTATAAAAGGGCCTTGGATAATCCCCTGTAGCCTCATCACTTATTATACACTCAACAAATTAAATACAATTTTTATTACGTTTATATTCTTTTTATTAGTAATAAAATTCTAATTAAAATTTTATATAACAATTTAAAGGTTGCTTTAAGTCTGATAGTAATTATATTGGTTGCCGCGCAGAATTCTTACTTAAATAATATTAATATTTATAAAACCAAATTGTTATCTCTTCTCAGCTCACTCGTCGTTGCCTTTCTCTCAATAAATTAAATAATTTTATTAAATTTTATTTGTTTTATTACCCATACTCCTTTCCTCCTTCTCCTCCTCTCTTTCTTTCTTCTATCCTTCTCCTTCTTCTAGACGACCGGCCGACAAGGCCAATATAAAAAAAATACAAAAAGCCAATTAAAAAAAACAAAAAAAATGCCGATTAAAAATTAAAAAGCCAAATTAAAAAAAAAAATTCCATTTAAAAAAAATATAAAAAACAAAGGCCAATTAAAAAAAAGCCTATTAAAAAAAATAAAAATAAAAAATAAACAAAAAAAACAAAAACAAAAACAAAAACAAAAACAAAAACAAAAACAAAAACAAAAACAAAAACAAAAACAAAAACAAAAACAAAAACAAAAACAAAAACAAAAACAAAAAAACAAAAAAAAGCCAGTTAAAAAAAACAAAACAAAAAGTCAATTAATATAATATATAAGTCAATTTTTTAAAAAAAATATATATATATATATAAAGCCAATTAAAAATAAAATAAAAAGAAAATTTAAAAAAATAAATAAATGCCAATTAAAAAAAATAAAAAAAAAGCCAATTAAAAAAAATGTAAAAAATAATGTAAAAAAACAAAAAAACAAAAAACAAAAACAGCCAATTTAAAAAAAAAAAGAAAACTAAAATCCAAATAAAAAAAATTAAAAAGCCAATTAAAAATAAATAAAAAAACTAGTTAAAAAAAAGAAAAAGACAATTATAAAAAAAAACAAAAAGAATTCCAATTATAAAAAAAACAAAAAAAAGCCAATCTTAAAAAAAATAACAAAGAAAAATAGCCAATTAAAAATAACAAAATAAAAGTCTATTCTAAAAAATAAAATAAAAAATAAAAAGACAATCTAAAAAAAAACTCCAATTAAAGAATAAATAAAATTCCAATTTAAAAAAATATAAAAAACAAAGGACAATTACAAAAAAAACCCTTAAAAAAATAAATTAAACAATAAACAAAAAAAACAATGACAAAAACAAAAACAAAAAAACAAAAAAAAAGCAAATTAAATGCAAATAAAAAATAAAATAAATAAGCCAATTAAAAAAAACAAAACAAAGAGTCAATTAAAAAAAAAAAAGTCAATTTAAAAAAATAAAAATAAAAATACCTTCTTCTAGACGACTGACCGACAAAAAATAAAAATAAACAAAATGCCAATAAAATAAAGACAATCGAAAAAAAAGCCAATTAAAAAAAATAATTAAAAAGTCATTTTTTTATATAAAAAAAGCCAATTAAAATAAAAAAAAAAAACAAAAAAAAAAACAAAAAGAAAAAAAAAGCCACTTTAAAAAAACAAAAGAAAAAATAGTATTTAAAAAAAAAAAAAAAACCAGTTTAAAATAAAAAAAGTTAGTTAAAAAAAACTAAAAAAAAATAAAAAAAAACACATGAAAGCCAATTAAAAAAAATGCCAATTCAAAAAAAAAATGCCTATTTAAAAAAAATTAGATTTAAAAAAAACAAAAACCAATTTAAAAAAAACAAAAAGCCAATTAAAAAAGACAAAATATCCAATTAAAAAAATAAAATAAAATGCCAATTAAAAAAAAATCTAAAAGACAATTAAAAAAATAAAAATAAAAATAAATAAAAAAGCAAATTTTAAAAAAAAACATAAAAGACAATTTAATAATAATAAAAAAAAAAAAAAGCCAATTAAAAAAAAAGCCAATAAAAAAAATAAAAAAAACAATTAAAAAAAAACAAAATAAAAAAAAAGCCAATTAAAAATAAAAAAAACAATTAAAAAAAAAAAAAGAATTTAAAAAAAACAAAATAAAAAAAAGCAAATTAAAAAAATAAAAAAAAAGTCAATTTAAATAAAATAAAAAAACAAGAAAGCCAATTAAAAAAAAAAGCCAATACAAAATAAAAAAAATAAAAAACATTTAAGAAAAAAAAAAAAAAAAAAAACCAATTCAAAATAAAAAAAGGGCCAATTCAAAATAAACAAAATAACAATTTAAAATAATAGAAAATGTCAATTTAAAAATAAAATATAATTCAAAACAAAAACCAAATAAATTAAAAAAAAAAAACAAAAAGCCAATTTAAAAAAAACAAAAAATCCAATTTAAAAAAAAAACTAAAACTAAAAACACAAAAGCTAAAAAAAAGCCAATTAAAAAAACAAAAAATCCAATTAAAAAAAAAAAAAAAAGACAATAAAAAAAAAAAAAAAAAAAAAAAAAAAAAAGCCAATTAAAAAAAAAAAAAAATTCCAATAAAAACAAAAATAAAACTTAAAAAAAAAACCAAATAAATTTAAAAAAAAACAAAAAGCTAATTTTAAAAAAAACAAAAAAAACAAAAAACAAAAAGTCAATTAGAAAAAATTAAAAAAATGCCAATTAAAAAATAAAATAAAAAATAAATAAAAAATAAAAATATAAATATAAAAAAATGCCAATTAAAAAAAAAAAAAGCCAATTAAAAATAAAAATAAAAAATAAATAAATTAAAAAAAAAAAAAAAAGCCAATTAAAAAAACAAAAAATCCAATTAAAAAAAAAAAAAGCCAATTAAAAAAAAATAAAAAAATTCCAATTAAAAAAAAAAAACAATTAAAAAAAAAATAAAATTTAAAAAAAAAACCAAATAAATTAAAAAAAAAAAAAGCTAATTTTAAAAAAAACAAAAAAAACAAAAAACAAAAATCCAATTAAAAAAAATTAAAAAAATACCAATTAAAAAAAAAATGCCAATTAAAAAATAAAATAAAAAAAAAAAAAAAAGCCAATTAAAAAAATAAAAAAAATCAATTAAAAAAAAAAAAAACAATTAAAAAACAAAATAAAAAAAAGCCAATTAAAAAAATAAAAAAAAAGTCAATTTCAATAAAATAAAAAACAAAACAAGAAAGCCAAGTAAAAAAAAAAAAAAGCCAAAACAAAATAAAAAAAATAAAAAACAATTTTAAAAAAAAAAAAAAAAAAAGCAAATTCAAAATAAAAAAAAATGATAAAAAAAAATAAAAAAAAAGCAAATTCAAAATATTAAAAAAAAACAATTTAAAAAAAAAAAAAAAAAAAAGCCAATTAAAAAAAAAAAAATTAAAAAAAAAAAAAAAAAAAAACAATTAAAAAAAACAATAAAAAAAATAATTTTTAAAAAAAAATTCTAATTATAAAAAAAAATGCCAATTAAAAAAAAAATTAAGTTATATAAAAAAAAAAAAAAAAAAAAATTTAAAAAAAAATGCCAATTAAAAAAAGCCAATTAAAAAAAACAATTAAAAAAAATGCCAATTAAAAAAAAAAAAGCTAATTAACAAAAATATAAAAAAAGCCAATTAAAAAAAATAAAACGATTAAAAAAATCAAAAAAACAAAAAAACAATTAAATATAAAATAAAATAAAATAAAAATAAAAAAATAAAAAATAAAAAAAAAAGCAAATTCAAAATAAAAAAAAATCTATTTAAAAAAAATAAAATGCAAATTTAAAGATAAAATAAAAATAAATATAAAAGCAAATTAAAAAAAAAAAGTAAAAGCCAATTTAATGAAAAAAAATTAAAATTAAAATTAAAAAAAAAAGGCAATTAAAAAAAAAAAGCCAATTATAAAAAAAAAGGTAAAAATTAAAAAAAAACAAAATAAAAAAAAGCCAATAAAAAAAAATTAAAGTCAATTTAAATAAAATAAAAAAAAACAAGAAAGCCAATTAAAAAAAATAAAAAAAAATAAAATTCAATTTAAATAAAATAAAAAAAAAAACAAGAAAGCCAATACAAAATAAAAAAATAAAAATAAATAAAAAAAAACCAATTCAAAATAAAAAAAAACCAATTAAAAAAAAAAGTCAATTTAAAAAAAATAAAAAAAACAAGAAAGCCAATTAAAAATAAAAAAAATAAAAAAAAAGCCAATACAAAATAAAAAATAATTTAATAAAAATAAAAAAAAAATAAAAAAAATAGCTAATTCAAAATTAAAAAAAAACTATTTAAAAAAAATAAAATGTCAATTTAAAAATAAAATAAAAATAAATAAATAAGCAAATTAAAAAAAAACTAAAAGCCAATTTAATAAAAAAAAAAAGCCAATTAAAAAAAAAAAAAAAGCCAATTTAAAAAAAACAAAAAAAACAAAAAAAAAACAAAAAGCCAATTAAAAAAAAAAAATTAAAAAAAAAAAAAGTCAATTAAAAAAAAAAAAAAGGCTAATTAAAAAAGAAAAAAAAACAATTTTAAAAAAAATAAAATGTCAATTTAAAAATAAAATAAAATTAAAAAAAAAACCAAATAAATTAAAAAAAAAAAGCCAATTTAAAAAAAAATAAAAAACCAAAAAAAAAAAAAAAAAAACAATTAAAAAATATTTAAAAAAAACAAAAATAAACACAAAAACAAAAAAAAAGCCAATTAAAAAAAAAAAAAAAAGAGCCAATACAAAATAAAAAAAACCAATTTAAAAAAAAAAAAAAGCCAATTAAAAATAAAAAAAACAATTAAAAAAAAAAAAGCCAATTCAAAATAAAATAAAAAAACTATTTAAAAAAAAATAAATGTGTCAGCCAGGCTATTCCAGGAGTCCAGTAAATGATATATAGATTATAAAACCTTAAAGAGTGGGTAAAACTTGTATTTAATGAATATAACTTAATATTTTATTACATAATGAAATTATATAAGAATTTTATTATATACAAATGTTACATTAAATTTATTGGTTATATATATTTTTATATACAATTAAATTGAGCATAATATAATATATTCTACAAATAATGGCGCATTTTTATATATTTAATAATTATAAATTTATATTTAATTAATTAAAAAACATATATTATAATTACAAGTGTAAATTTGATTTATAATATATTTAAATTAATTACTTAAATTTATATATTAACTAATACCTCTCATATGACACTAAACAATTATTAAGGACGCTTCTTTTTGACCCTTAATTGTGTTAGAAAAAACAAATAAATTAATTTGAACTAAATTGAGATTAATTGCTTGTTTTGTTGCGTCAAATTATTTTTTGTTTCACTTAAAATGTCCTCTAATCAGGATGTACCATCTGTTGGGAATTATATTTCTCATAGTTCCTATGTTTCCACTCTTGTTTAGTTATTTACTATTGTCACTTACTGATTTGGGGATTAATGGCGGGGAAATTGGATTCTTAATTGGGCTTTTAATTATTTGTTTCATGTTTTTCTCTATATTGTTATGTTTCATTTACTCTTTTGATATATTTGTTTTATTCCATTCTAATCATTGTATTTACAAAGAGAGTAGCGCTTCAGAGGACCCATTGCCTATAAAAGGGCCTTGGATAATCCCCTGTAGCCTCATCACTTATTATACACTCAACAAATTAAAAACTATTTTACTACGTTTATATTTTTTTTATTAGTAATACAATTCTAATTAAAAGTCTATATAACAAATTAAAGGTTGCCTTAAGTCTGATAGTAACTATATTGTTTGCCGCGCAGAACTCTTACTTAAATAATAATAATATTTATAAAACCAATTTGTTGTCTCTTCTCAGCTCACTCATCGTTGCCTTCTCTCAATAAATTAAATAATTTTATTAAATTTTATTTCTTTTATTACCCATACTCCTTTCCTCCTTCTCCTCCTCTCATTTCTTCCCTCTTTTCTTATCTCTTCTAGACGACTGACCGACAACTGAGGGCCTTTCCAAACGACGACGACGATCGAAGCCTGGCGACGAACGACAAAACGCACGGACCACCTAGCAAAACGAAACTTTTGCCGCGACTGTGTTTCGAACTTGGGTTCGACATCTTAGGTTTATATAATATTAATTTTTATATTATTTTGAAGTGATTTTTCGATCACTATAGTAAGTTCACCTTTGCGCCTCTCACTCATATTACTATATTTTTATTGCAATAACAGTGATTGTGGCTTAATTGCTGATTCACTGAGTGTAAGTGTTCAATTTTTAAAAAAATTTTTTTTTCCTAGTTGACCATTATAGAGTGTTAAATCCTCTTAGTCCTAGAAGAATTGACATTATTATTAATACAAATTGAATTATTAATTTAATTTTTTTTATTATTAATTATTGTTAATTTTGGTTGACTTAAAAGTACATTGTGCTTAGTCCCAATATATTGCCATATTTAATATTGGTAATTAATTGGTTGAATTAACTTACTTGTTATTCCCAATTTAAACTTGCAATCCATTTTTTTTTTTTAAAAAAAATTAATTTTTTAATTATTCTTTATATTGAAAATTATTTTTTCTATAATTTAATTAATTAAAAAATTTTTTTTATTATTTGGAGCAATTATTGACTAACTTTGATTATTTTTTTATAAAGTAAAAAGTAAAATATAAATCTTCCCACTAGTATGTCCAACAATTTGGCAGAAAAAATGGATAACATGCAAGTGGATGAGATAGAAATTGACTATGATGCTGACACTGTAAGTTCTTCTAAAGTTGGTCATAAAAAATCTTATGCTAACACAAAAAATTCACATACTGCAGGATGTGGAAATGACAGGAAATGCAAACAAACCAAACCCCCTTCCCCCAGTACCACAGAAGGAAGTAAAGCCTCTAGTGCCTCAAGAAGGTCTTCCAAAAGGCTTCAAAATAAAAAAGCTTCCTCTGCCACAACAAATCAGCAACCTATCCAGTCATATAAAAGAGTTGAAGACAGAAAATATGACGTACAAAGCAAAGGTAGACACATTTTGGGATCAGGTCCAAGAACTCAGGAACCAGATTCAGGCCCAGGCCCCTCCTCAATTGCCTCCCAATCAGCTTCAATTTCAGGCTCAACCTTCACAGCCACCCAGCTCAACCATCCAAAATCCAAATACTATGGAAGTAGAGCAATGGAAATGGGATTATCTAATGAGTCACTACCAACAGAATGTGCAACACCCTCCTCATCATCAGCCTGGCCCATCCAGAACACCCAATTTCCATCCACCTCCTCATCCCTACCAACAAAGCAGGAGAAAGAAGGCCCAAGCACAATCCCAAACCCAGTCCCAGGGGAAGTTTCCTCCTCTGCCATGGTAAGTAATTTGGTTGATAGTCACTTGGGTATGTTTTCTAATAAATCTTCTTCTGCAGGTAATATTATTGAACATGGTGAAAGAACAGTTAAACCTGTTAAAAGACAGCTTCCTGTAACTAGTAGCCCTATTGATGTAATTAGCAAATTGTCATTTGATGAACCTTTACATTTAACTTCTACATCTTTAATTAATCCTTCTCTTGCAATTAAAAATGATTCTGTTCCCCCTGAAATCTATAACTTAATTGAAAAAACTTCTGAGGAAATATTGAAAGATACCCTTGATTTTAATATTGTGAAAGACAAACATGTGAGAGATGTGTTAATCCATGAAAATGATAGATTAAATAATTTACACTTGCAATGTAAAGTGAGTTCTTCTGTACAAGATACAGCTTATTTAAAAATCAAAGAAACCTTGAATATTGTTCTTAGTCAACAAAAACAAATAAGAAGTGACCATAGAGCTATCTCAGATAGAAATATCAGTCTGCATAAGACATTGAGTGAATTGAAACCCCTTATTGAGGAAAATTATTCATTCAAAAATGAAATAAAATCTCTACAAAATGAGTTGAAGAAACTAAAAAATGACTTCCATGCACTAAGTACCAAACACTCAGTTTCTGAGGACAGAAATGTTCTATCTCTTGCAAAAGTGAATGACCAGATGTCTGAAATTCCAAGAATAAGAAACTATGTGTCTGACCTACAGGAAAAGTTCTCAACCTTAACCATCAATAATGAATTAAATGAGATTTCTGCAAGTAATCTGCATAAAAATAAAGGGAAAAAACCTGAACAAAGTTCATCCTTTCTTCCTCATATTTCAACCATTAAACAAACTGACAATGAGTCTGTAAAATCTTTTGCTACTAGCAAAAAATCTTGTGATGGTCATGCACCAGCTGTTTCTGTAAATAATGAAATTTCTGAACACCTGGCTAAACTTCAGGAATTATTACTAATGAATAATTCAAACCAAAAAATGGACCATCCCAGTAGTCAGAAAAATTGGCCTAAGTTAGACCAATATCCTACCTTTGATGGTGATTCTTCCTCTGATTGGCAACACTTTATCCAAAGAATTGATAATTTAAAGAGATCTTATAAACTACCTGATGAGGAAATTGTTTCTAAGCTAATTTCTTTATTTTCCAATGTAGCCTTGATGTGGTATGAATCTGTCCTCTTAGATAACAATCATTATACATGGAATGATTGGAAATCCTTGATTGAGAATCAGTTTGGTGGTTCAAAATTCAGGTTAGCTCAGCAAAGACTGTATGAGAATACTAGATATGTATCCTCCTCTGTTGAAAAGCCCATTGTTTTTCTGATGAAAATAACTAAAATCCTTAGAGCAATTGATCCAAAGATGGATTATGATATTTGGAGAGATAAAATCTTGTATAAATTACCAAATTCTCTTAGGGATTTGATTGTTGCTAGAACTGAGCATGTAAGGGAAAATTCTTCTTTCATTAATATCTGTAATGAAGTACTACTCAACCATAGATATGAACCAAAGAATTACCTTAGTAAATCTTATAATGATCAGAATAAACCTTCTATAAAGCTCCCAGAAAAATCTGGTAAACCCTCTGCCCCAGTTGCACCTAAAAAATATGCAACAAATACTTGTTATAAATGTAACAAACCGTGGCAGAAGGGTCATGTTTGTGACAAGAAAATTCATCTTGTTGAACAAAATGAAGACACTGATGAACTTGAACTTGATGTCAATAATTCTTCCAGTGACTGTGAAAGTAATATCTCCTATGACAATGAATCTGTTAAAGATGTTTTAATGTTGGAACATGATGTCCATTATTTAAATAATATATCTGAAGATTGTGTATTGAATTTATCTTCAGTAGAAAATGCTGAGATAATTAAAGATATTACTAACAATTCTATTCCCATATCCCCTTTAAAGGCACCTGTTATCATTAATGGTAAAAATGTTGATGTAGTTCTTGATTCTGGTGCTGGAGGAAGTGTAGTATCTGAAAAAGCTTTGGCTTCAGTGGATAAGGAATACTTAAGTAAATTATTGCCTATAAATTCTGAAAAATGGAGAGGGTATGGTTCTACCTTATTTCCTATTGGCAAATACAAAACCTCTGTATTCTTCAAATATAATGGTGGTTTTGTCAGAGCTATTTGTGAGTTTGTTGTCATGAAAAATGATAATTTGAGCAATTGGTTTATTATGGGAAATGATATTTTAACCATGTTTGGTGTGAAACTGGACCCAGCAAATAATTGCTTTACCTTAGGAATGAATGGGAAAAGAAAATTCAAAATTTCTTCTCCTAAACCTTCTGGGCATTTGTTGAAATCTTGTAACTCACTGACCCAATGTAAAGGTAGAACAACAACTGAAATGGATGATTTATTACATGAAATAAATACCGCTTCTTTTGGTGATCATTTGACTAATGAACAAAAGGATTCTATTGTTGCCTCTATTACCTCTTTCCCTATGGCTTTTGCTCATGGTTCTCATGTCTTGGGAATTGTTCAGGAAGAGATGAAAATTACCTTATCCTGTAATTTGAGTGATATTCCTCCTTCCCTTAAGAAAAAACCATATCCTGCTTCTCCATCAAAAAGAAAAGATATTGAAGATAATATTGAAACATTATTGAAAATGAATATCATTGAAAAAGTGGATGTCACCCCCAAATATTGTGTCATCTCCCCAGTCTTAATTTCTTATGAAAAAGATAAAGCTAGATTATGTGGAGATTACAGAGCTTTAAATACTTATACTGTTGATGATATTTATCCTTTACCCAGAATTAATTCAATACATGCTACCTTGCAAGGTGCAAAATTTATTAGTTGTCTGGATGGTAATAAAGGGTATCATCAAGTTCCAGTTGAGAAAAATTCTCAAAATTTTTTGCTTATTGCTACTCATATGGGAATATATAAGTATGTTAGGATGCCATTTGGCCCTAAAAATGCTCCTTCAGTTTTCCAAAAAGTCATGGATAACACTTTCCATCAAGAAATTATTGAAGGTTGGCTCATGGTTTATATTGATGATATTATTATTTTTTCTAAAACTTTTGATGAACATATGATTCACTTAAATAGAGTTTTCCAAAAAATGGATGAAATCAATATGACCTTATCTTTAAAAAAGTGTAAATTTGGTTTTCAATCTTTGAAAGTCCTTGGCCATGTTGTGTCAGGCTTACAAATTTGTGTAGACCATAATAAAGTTGCTGCCATTCAAAATGTGAAAGCACCAACTTCTGTAAGAGAGATCCAAAGTTTTTTAGGTATGTGTGGTTATTATAGACAATATATTAAAAATTATCAGGTCATAGCCTTGCCTCTTACAAAACTAACCAGAAAAGATGTTGCTTTTCTCTGGAATGATGACTGTCAGAAAGCTTTTAATACATTGAAAAATTGCTTAATGTCAGCCCCTATATTGGCTCTCCCAGATTTTAACAAGCCATTTGTACTTTATACAGATGCAAGCTTTATTGTTCTGGGTGCTGCCCTTCACCAAAAGTAAATTATTAATGATAAATCCTCAGAGGTTGTAATTTGTTATATTTCAAGAACCTTAAGAAATAGTGAATTGAAATATGGTGCCACTCAATTGGAGTGCTTAGCAGTTGTTTGGGCTCTTGAGAAACTTCATTACTACTTGGATGACCAAAAATTTGAGTTGGTAACTGACTGTAGTGCTGTGAAATCTCTCTTAAACCTCAAAACACCTAACAGACATATGTTCAGGTGGCAACTTGCTGTTCAGGAATACAGAGGAAGGATGACTATTATCCCATAGCTGGAAATGTTCACTCTAATGTTGATATGCTCTCCAGATTGCCTCTGCCAAATAATGACTCCAATCCTGCTTATGTACCTGAGGATGACACTGTTCATATACATGGTATATTTATAGTTGATATGGAGGAAGAGTTATTACAGTTAATACTGGATTCATATGATAAAGATTCTGACTTAAATAAATTAGTTACTATTTTGAATGATCCTAAGAATGCTTCAATTCAAGCATTAATAAAAACTCTTCCTGCAAAATACCAAAATGCTTTAAATAAAGAAAGTTTTCTATTGAAGATGGTTATATTTATTATAGAAGGAAGCTTACCAATGTAATTGTTATTCCTCCTTCAATGAAAGAAACTATCCTCAAACTTTTCATGATGACATATTAGCTGGTCATTTTGATCTTGAAAAAACATTGATTAGAATCAAAAACACTGCATGGTGGGCTAATATGTCTGAAGACACAAAATTATATGTTGAATCTTGTGATTCCTGCCAAAAATCTAAAAGATTAACAGGTAAGAGAGCAGGGTTATTACAACATATTGAAGCACCTAGTGCTCCCTGGCAAATCATTAATATGGATTTTGTCACTGGTCTTCCTGTTGCAGGTAAAGACAGCTTTAACTCTTGTTGGGTAATAGTTGATAGATTCACAAAAATGTGCAAATTTATTCCAACCCACAAAGATGTATCCACCAAAGAATTAGCTTTCTTATGGTGGTCTTACATGTTTAATATTATTGGTTTTCCAAAAGCCATTATCTCTGATAGGGATCCAAAATTCACTTCTGAGTTTTGGACCTCTTTGATGGATATTTGTGGCTGTGAGTTAAAATTGTCTACAGCTCACCATCCTCAGACTGATGGTCTAGCTGAAAGAATGATTCAAACTCTGGAAGATATGATTAGAAGGTATTGTGCCTTTGGTTTAGAATATAAAGATAATGACAGATTTACTCATGATTGGGTCACTCTTTTGCCTGGTCTTGAATTTGCATATAATAGCACTGTTCATTCTGTCACTGAGAAAAAGCCTTTTGAGCTTTGGTTAGGATATGTCCCAAACACTCCTGCTCAAATTCTCAATAATAAATTACCTAAGTTGGAACTACACCCTGGTGTAAAATCTTTTATGCAAATGCAACAGCTATGCAGGAAACATGCTCAGAGTTGTATTGATAAAGCATTTGAATATGAAAAGAAAAGATGGGATAAATCCCATAAAGAATACACATTTAACAAGGGTGATGAAGTGTTGATCTCTACTGTCCATTTCAATTTACAAGGTAACCACAAATTAAAAGATCCTTTTGTAGGACCATTTGTTGTTAAAAGAATGGTTGGTGATAATGCAGTAGAAGTTGTATTGTATTCTCCATATGATAGGAAACATCCTGTCTTTCCCATTTCTTTGCTTAAACCTTATACTTCCAACAGTGACTTATTTCCAAAAAGAAGAGGAAGACCTAAGAAAAACCCTCAGGAAGTCACAGAAACAGCAGAAATTGATAAAATTCTCAATGATAGAATTATCACTTCTGAAAGAGGTACTGAATATTTATTGAGATATAAGAACAAATCATCTGAACATGATGCATGGATACCTGGCAAAGAAATTTCAAATCTGCCTGCTCTGTTGAAAAAATACAAAAAGAAAAAATCTTAGCATTTTTTTTATTGTTTTTTTAGAGTGAGGGAGTGTCAGCCAGGCTATTCCAGGAGTCCAGTAAATGATATATAAATTATAAAACCTTAAAGAGTGGGTAAAACTTGTATTTAATGAATATAACTTAATATTTTATTACATAATGAAATTATATAAGAATTTTATTATATACAAATGTTACATTAAATTTATTGGTTATATATATTTTTATATACAATTAAATTGAGCATAATATAATATATTCTACAAATAATGGCGCATTTTTATATATTTAATAATTATAAATTTATATTTAATTAATTAAAAAACATATATTATAATTACAAGTGTAAATTTGATTTATAATATATTTAAATTAATTACTTAAATTTATATATTAACTAATACCTCTCATATGACACTAAACAATTATTAAGGACGCTTCTTTTTGACCCTTAATTGTGTTAGAAAAAACAAATAAATTAATTTGAACTAAATTGAGATTAATTGCTTGTTTTGTTGCGTCAAATTATTTTTTGTTTCACTTAAAATGTCCTCTAATCAGGATGTACCATCTGTTGGGAATTATATTTCTCATAGTTCCTATGTTTCCACTCTTGTTTAGTTATTTACTATTGTCACTTACTGATTTGGGGATTAATGGCGGGGAAATTGGATTCTTAATTGGGCTTTTAATTATTTGTTTCATGTTTTTCTCTATATTGTTATGTTTCATTTACTCTTTTGATATATTTGTTTTATTCCATTCTAATCATTGTATTTACAAAGAGAGTAGCGCTTCAGAGGACCCATTGCCTATAAAAGGGCCTTGGATAATCCCCTGTAGCCTCATCACTTATTATACACTCAACAAATTAAAAACTATTTTACTACGTTTATATTTTTTTTATTAGTAATACAATTCTAATTAAAAGTCTATATAACAAATTAAAGGTTGCCTTAAGTCTGATAGTAACTATATTGTTTGCCGCGCAGAACTCTTACTTAAATAATAATAATATTTATAAAACCAATTTGTTGTCTCTTCTCAGCTCACTCATCGTTGCCTTCTCTCAATAAATTAAATAATTTTATTAAATTTTATTTCTTTTATTACCCATACTCCTTTCCTCCTTCTCCTCCTCTCATTTCTTCCCTCTTTTCTTATCTCTTCTAGACGACTGACCGACAAAATGCCAATTTAAAAATAAAATAAAAATAAATAAAAAAGCAAATTAAAAAAAATACTAAAAGCCAATTTAATAAAAAAAATAAGAAAGCCAATTAAAAAAAAAAATTTAAAAAAAAAAAAAAAACAATTCAAAAAAAATAAAATGCTAATTTAAAAATAAAATTAAATTAAAAAAAAACCAAATAAATAAAAAAAAAGCCAATTTAAAAAAAAAAAAAAAAAAAAGAAATAGAAAAAAAAACAAAAAGCCAATTAAAAAAACAAAAAATCCAATTTAAAAAAAAACAAAAAAAACAAAAAAATTTAAAAAAAAACAAAAACAAAAAGCCAATTAAAAAAATTATAAAAATGCCAATTAAAAGAAAAACTAAAAATGCCAATTAAAAAAAAAAAACTAAAAGCCAATTAAAAAATTTAAAAAAAAGTCAATTTAAATAAAATAAGAAAAACAAGAAAGCCAATTAAAATATTTAGCCAATAAAAGAAAAAAAAAAGAAGCTAATACAAAATAAAAAAAATAAAAAAACAGAATTTAAAAAAAAAAGAAAAAAAAGCCAATTCAAAATATAAAAAAAAAGCTATTTAAAAAAAAATAAAATGCCAATTTAATAATAAAAAAATAAAAATAAATAAAAAAGCAAATTAAAAAAAAAAACTAAAAGTCAATTTAATAAAAAAATAAGAAAGCCAATTAAAAAAAATCAAAATTTAAAAAAAACAAAAAAGCCAATTAAAAAAATATAAAATAAAAAAGCCAATCCAAAAAAAAAAAAAAACAATTTCAAAAAAAATAAAATGTCAATTTAAAAATAAAATAAAATTTAAAAAAAAAGCCAAATAAATTTAAAAAAACAAAACAAAACAAATAAATTAAAAAAAACAAAAACAAAACAAATAAATTAAAAAAAAAACAAAAACAAAAAGCTAATGTAAAAAAAACAATAAAAAAAAACAATTTAAAAATATAATTCCAATTATAAAAAAAAGCCAATTAAAAAAAATAAGTTAAATAAAAAAAAAACAAAAAAAAATTAAAAAAAAAATGCCAATTAAAAAAAAAATGCCAGTTAAAAAAAATAAATAAATAAATAAATAAATAAAAAATAAAAAAAAAAAGCCAATTAAAAAAACAAAAAATCCAATTAAAAAAAAAAAAAAGCCAATAAAAAAAAAAAAAAAAATTCCAATTAAAAAAAAAAAAAAAACAATTAAAAAAAAATAAAATTTAAAAAAAAACCAAATAAATTAAAAAAAAACAAAAAGCTAATTTTAAAAAAAAACAAAAAAAACAAAATAATTTAAAAAAAAAAACAAAAAGCAAAAAACAAAAAGCCAATTAAAAAAAATTAAAAAAATGCCAATTAAAAAAAAAAATGCCAATTAAAAAATAAAATAAAAAATAAAAAAAAATAAAAATAAAAATAAAAAAAAGCCAATTAAAAAATAAAAAAAACAATTAAAAAAAAAACAATTAAAAAAAACAAAATAAAAAAAAAGCCAATTAAAAAAATAAAAAAAAGTCAATTTAAATAAAATAAAATAAAAACAAGAAAGCCAATTAAAAAAAAAAAAAAGCCAATAAAAAATTAAAAAATAAAAAAATAAAAAAAGCCAATTCAAAAAAAAATAAAAAAAACAATTTTTAAAAAAATAAAATGCCAATTTAAAAATGAAATAAAATTAAAAAAAAAACCAAATAAATTAAAAAAAAAAAAGCCAATTTTTTAAAAAAAAAACCAAAAAAAAAAAAAAAAAAAAAAAAAACAATTAAAAAATATTTAAAAAAACAAAAAGAAACACAAAAACAAAAAAAATGCCAATTAAAAAAAAGAAAAAAAAAAAAAAGAGCCAATAAAAAATAAAAAAAATAAAAAAAGCCATTTCAAAATAAAAAAAAACAATTAAAAAAAAAAAAAAAGCCAATTCAAAATAAAATAAAAAAACTATTTAAAAAAAATTGAATGCCAATTTAAAAATAAAATAAAAAGGAATAAAAATGCAAATTTAAAAAAAAACTAAAAGCCAATTTAATAAAAAAAATAAAAAAGCCAATTAAAAAAAAATAAGCCAATTAAAAAAATAAAAATAAAAAAAGCCAATTCAAAAATAAATATGAAATGGGTCCTTGCCAATACTGCATTGACAATAATTTAATCTGCACCATGACACCACCTGTCCATCCATACAGAATGTCCTGTGATGTCTGCCAATCTAGAAAGAAGACCTGCCACAGACCTTAAAAATAAAATTAAATTAAAAAAAAAACTAAATAAATTTAAAAAAAAAAGCCAATTTAAAAAAAAAAAAAAACAAAAAAAAGAAAAAGAAAAAAAAAATGCCAATTAAAAAAAGAAAAAATGCCAATTAAAAAAGAAAAAAAATGCCATTTATAAAAAAAGCCAATTAAAAAAAACAATTAAAAAAAATGCCAATTAAAAAAAAAATGCCAATTTAAAAAAAAAAAAAAAAAAAAAAAAATGCCATCAAAAAAAAAAAAAAAAAAATTGCCAATTTAAAAAAAAAAAAAAAAAAAAAAACAATTTAAAAAAAAAATTAAAAAATTAAAAAATTAAAATAAAAAAAATGCCAATTAAAAAAAAAAAAAAATAATTGCCAATTATAAAAAAATAAAAAATAAAAAATAAAAAAAAATTGCCAATTCAAAAAATAAAATAAAAATGCCAATTTAAAAAAATAAAAAAACAATTTTAAAAAAAAATGTCAATTTAAAAATAAAAAAAAATTTAAAAAAAATACAAATAAATTTAAAAAACAAAAAAAACAAAAAGCCAATTTAAAAAAGACAAAAAAACAAAAAAATTAAAAAAAAACAAAAAAAAAAAGCCAATTTAAAAAAAATTAAAAAAATGCCAATTAAAAAAAATAAAAATAAAATGCCAATTAAAAAAGAAAAAAAAAGCCAATTAAAAAAGAAAAAAAGCCAATTAAAAAAAAAGCCAATTAAAAAAAAAAAAACAATTAAAAAAATAAAAATAAAAATAAAAATAAAATAAAAAAATAAAAAATTCCAATTTAAAAAAAAAAAATGCCAATTATAAAAAAAGCCAATTAAAAAAAAATTAAAATTAAAAAAAATAAAAAAAAGCCAATTTTTAAAAAAAAAACACAAGAAAGCCAATTAAAAAAATGCCAATTCAAAAAAAAAATGCTTATTTAAAAAAAACAAAAATTAAAAAAAAACCAAGTAAAGTAAATAAAAAAAAAAAAATTAAAAAATAATAAATATAAATAAAAATGCCAATTAAAAAAAATAAAAAATAAATAAAAAATAAAAATAAAAATAAAAAAAATCCAATTAAAAAAAAAATCCAATTAGAAAAAAAAAAAAAAGACAATTAAAAAAAAAGCCAATTAAAAAAAAAGCCAATTAAAAAAAAAAAAAAAAAAAACCAATAAAAAAAAATCAAAAAACAATTTGAAAAAAAAAAAACAAAAAAAGTCAATTCAAAATAAAAAAAACAATTAAAAAAAAAATAACAAAAAAACAAAAAATCCAATTAAAAAAAAACAATTAAGAAAAAAAATAACAAAAAAACAAAAAATCCAATTTAAAAAAAATAAAAAAAGCAAATTCAAAAAAAAATAAAAAAAACAATTTTAAAAAAAATTTAAATGCCAATTTAAAAATAAAATAAATTTAAAAAAAACCCCCAAATTAATTTAAAAAAAAAAACCAATTTAAAAAAAACAAAAAAAACAAAAAGCCAATTAAAAAAGACCAAAAATCCAATTAAAAAAATAAAATAAAATGCCAATTAAAAAAAAATCCAAAAGCCAATTAAAAAAATAAAAATAAAAATAAATAAAAAAGCAAATTAAAAAAAACTAAAAGCCAATTTAATAAAAAAAATAAAAAATCCAATTAAAAAAATAAATAAATAAACAATTAAAAAAGAAAAAATGCCAATTAAAAAAGAAAAAAAAAAAAAGCCAATTCAAAATAAAAAAAAACAATCAAAAAAAAAAATTATTAAAAAAAAAACAAAAGAAAAAAAAGCCAATTAAAAAAATAAAAAAAAAATTAATTTAAATAAAAAAAAAACAAGAAAGCCAATTAAAAAAAAATAAAAAAAAAAAAGCCAATACAAAATAAAAAAAATAAAAAACATTTAAAAAAAAAAGAAAAAAAAAAGCCAATTCAAAATAAACAAAAAAAAAACTATTCAAAAAAATTTAAATGCCAATTCAAAAATAAAATAAAAATAAATAAAAAAGCAAATTAAAAAAAAAACTAAAAGTCAATTTAATAAAAAAAATAAAAAAGCCAATTAAAAAAATAAAAAAGCCAATTCAAAAAAATAAAAAAAACAATTTTAAAAAAAATAAAATGTCAATTTAAAAATAAAATAAAATTTAAAAAAAAACCAAATAAATTAAAAAAAAATGCCAATTTTAAAAAAAAAAAAAAATCAAAAAAAAAAAAAAAAAAAAAAACAATTAAAAAATATTTAAAAAAAACAAAAATAAACACAAAAACAAAAAAAATGCCAATTAAAAAAAAAAAAAAAAAAAAAAAGAGCCAATACAAAATAAAAAAAAAACAATTTAAAAAAAAAAAAAAAAATAAGCCAATTCAAAATAAAAAAAAACAATTAAAAAAAAAAAAAAAAGCCAAATCAAAATAAAATAAAAAAACTATTTAAAAAAAATAAATGCCAATTTAAAAATAAAATAAAAATAAATAAAAAAGCAAATTAAAAAAAATACTAAAAGCCAATTTAATAAAAAAATTAAGAAAGCCAATTAAAAAAAAAATTTAAAAAAAAAAAAGCCAATTAAAAAAAAAAAAAAAAACAATTTAAAAAAAAATAAAATGCCAATTTAAAAATAAAATAAAATTAAAAAAAAACCAAATAAATAAAAAAAAAGAAAAAGCCAATTTAAAAAAATAAAAAAAACAAAAAAAAGAAAAAGAAAAAAAAAGAAAAATCCAATTAAAAAAACAAAAAATCCAATTTTAAAAAAAAAAAAAAAAAAAAAAAAACACAAAAACAAAAAACAAAAAGCCAATTAAAAAAAATTAAAAAAATGCCAATTAAAAAAAATAAACTAAAAATGCTAATTAAAAAAAAAAACTAAAAGCCAATTAAAAAAATAAAAAAAAGTCAATTTAAATAAAATAAGAAAAACAAGAAAGCCAATTAAAAAATTTAGCCAATAGAAGAAAAAAAAATAAAAGAAGCCAATACAAAATAAAAAAAATAAAAAAACAGAATTTAAAAAAAAAAAAAAAAAAGCCAATTCAAAATATAAAAAAAAAGCTATTTAAAAAAAAATAAAATGCCAATTTAATAATAAAAAAATAAAAATAAATAAAAAAGCAAATTAAAAAAAAACTAAAAGTCAATTTAATAAAAAAAATAAGAAAGCCAATTAAAAAAAATCAAAAATTAAAAAAAACAAAAAAGCCAATTAAAAAGATAAAAAATAAAAAAGCCAATTCAAAAAAAAAAAAAACAATTTTAAAAAAAATAAAATGTCAATTTAAAAATAAAATAAAATTTAAAAAAAAACCCAAATAAATTTAAAAAAAACAAAAAAAACAAAAAGCCAATTTAAAAAAAAAAAAATCAATTCAAAAAAAAAAATGCCAATAAAAATAAAAAAATTCCAATTATAAGAAAAAAAAGCCAATTAAACAAAAAAATAAAAAAGCCAATTCAAAAAAAAAATAAAAAACAATTTTAAAAAAATAAAATGTCAATTTAAAAATAAAATAAAATTAAAAAAAAAAAAAAATTTTAAAAAAACAAAAAAAATAAAAAAAATAAAAAAAAACAAAAAGCCAATTAAAAAAAACAAAAAATCAATTTTAAAAAAAAAACAAAAAAAAACCAATTAAAAAAAAAAAAAGCCAATTAAAAAAAAACAAATAAAAAAAAGCGAATTAAAAAAATAAAAATAAGCCAATTAAAAAAAAAAAGAAAAGAAAAAGAAGGCTAATTAAAAAAAAAGCCAATACAAAATAAATAAATAAAAAAAATAAAAAATAAAAAAGCCAATACATTATAAAAAAAATAAAAAACAATTTAAAAAAAAAAAAAAGCCAATTCAAAATAAAAAAAACAATTTAAAAAAAATAACAAAAAAACAAAAAAAACAATTAAAAAAAACAATTAAAAAAAACAATTAAAAAAAAAATAACAAAAAAACAAAAAATCCAATTAAAAAAAAAAGCCAATTTAAAAAAAAAAAAAAAAGCCAATTTAAAAAAAACAAAAAAACAAAAAAAACAAAAAAAAAACAAAAAGCCAATTAAAAAAAACAAAAAATCCAATTAAAAAAAAACAAAAACAAAAAAAAGCCAATTAAAAAAAAAAAAAAAAGCCAAATAAAAAAGAAAAAAAAAGGCCAATTAAAAAAAAAAAAACAATTTTAAAAAAAATAAAATGTCAATTTAAAAATAAAATAAAATTAAAAAAAACAAAATAAATTAAAAAAAAAAAAAACCAATTTAAAAAAAACAAAAAAAACAAAAAAAAACAAAAAAAAACAAAAAGCCAATTAAAAAAATAAAAAACCAATTTAAAAAAAACAATTTAAAAAAAAACAATTAATAAAAAAAAACTAAAAAAAAAAGACAATTAAAGAAAAAAAAAAAAAGCCAATACAAAATAAAAAAAAAAAAAACAATTTAAAAAAAAAAAAAAAGCCAATTAAAAAAATAAAAAAAAAGTCAATTTAAATAAAATAAAAAAAACAAGAAAGCCAATTAAAAATAAATAAATTAAAATAAAAAACCCAATACAAAATAAAAAAAATAAAAATTATTTTTAAAAAATAAAAATAAATAAATAAAAAAAACCAATTCAAAATAAAAAAAAGCCAATTAAAAAAAAAGTCAATTTAAAAAAAATAAAAAAAAACAAGAAAACCAATTAAAATAAAAAAATAAAAAAAAGCCAATACAAAATAAAAAAATAAAAGAGAATTTAAAAAAGATAAAAAAAAATAAAAAAAAAGCCAATTCAAAATTAAAAAAAAAACTATTTAAAAAAAATAAATGCCAATTTAAAAATAAAATAAAAATAAATAAAAAAGCAAATTAAAAAAATACTAAAAGCCAATTTAATAAATAAAATAAGAAAGCCAATTAAAAAAAATTAAAAAAAAAAAGCCAATTAAAAAAAAGAAAAAAAAACAATTGAAAAAAAAATAAAATGCCAATTTAAAAATGAAATAAAATTAAAAAAAAAACAAATAAATTAAAAAAAAAGCCAATTTAAAAAAAAAAAAAAAAAAAAAAAAGAAAAAGAAAAAAAAAATGCCAATTAAAAAAAGAAAAAATGCCAATTAAAAAAGAAAAAAAATGCCATTTATAAAAAAAGCCAATTAAAAAAAAACAATTAAAAAAATGCCAATTAAAAAAAAAATGCCAATTTAAAAAAAAAAAAAAAAAAAAAAAAAAAAATGCCATCAAAAAAAAAAAAAAAAATTGCCAATTTAAAAAAAAAAAAAAAAAAAAAAACAATTTTAAAAAAAAAAAATGTCAATTTAAAAATAAAATAAAATTTAAAAAAAATACAAATAAATTTAAAAAAACAAAAAAAACAAAAAGCCAATTTAAAAAAAACAAAAAAAATTAAAAAAAAAAACAAAAAAAAAGCCAATTTAAAAAAAATTAAAAAAATGCCAATTAAAAAAGAAAAAAAAAGCCAATTAAAAAAGAAAAAAAGCCAATTAAAAAAAAAGCCAATTAAAAAAAAAAAAAAAACAATCAAAAAATAAAAATAAAAATAAAAATAAAATAAAAAAATAAAAAATTCCAATTTAAAAAAAAAAATGCCAATTATAAAAAAAAGCCAATTAAAAAAAATTAAAATTAAAAAAAATAAAAAAAAGCCAATTTTTTTAAAAAAAAACACAAGAAAGCCAATTAAAAAAATGCCAATTCAAAAAAAAATGCTTATTTAAAAAAAACTAAAATTAAAAATAAACCAAGTAAAATAAATAAAAAACAAAAAAAATTAAAAAATAATAAATATAAATAAAAATGCCAATTAAAAAAAAATAAAAAATAAATAAAAAATAAAAATAAAAATAAAAAAAATCCAATTAAAAAAAATCCAATTAAAAAAAAAAAAAAGACAATTAAAAAAAAAAGCCAATTAAAAAAAAAAAAGCCAATTAAAAAAAAAAAAAAAAAAAAAAAAACCAATAAAAAAAAATCAAAAAACAATTTGAAAAAAAAAAAAAAAAAAAAGCCAATTCAAAAAAAAAAAAAACAATTAAAAAAAAATAACAAAAAAACAAAAAATCCAATTAAAAAAACAATTAAAAAAAATAACAAAAAAAAAAAATCCAATTAAAAAAAAATAAAAAAAGCAAATTCAAAAAAAAATAAAAAAAACAATTTTAAAAAAAATTTAAATGCCAATTTAAAAATAAAATAAATTTAAAAAAAACCCCCCCAAATTAATTTAAAAAAAAAAAAAGCCAATTTAAAAAAAACAAAAAAAACAAAAAAAAACAAAAAGCCAATTAAAAAAGACCAAAAATCCAATTAAAAAAATAAAATAAAATGCCAATTAAAAAAAAAGTCTAAAAGCCAATTAAAAAAATCAAAATAAAATTAAATAAAAAAGCAAATTAAAAAAAAACTAAAAGCCAATTTAATAAAAAAAATAAAAAATCCAATTAAAAAAATAAATAAATAAACAATTAAAAAAGAAAAAATGCCAATTAAAAAAGAAAAAAAAAAAAAAAAAAAGCCAATTCAAAATAAAAAAAACAATCAAAAAAAAAAATTATTAAAAAAAAACAAAAGAAAAAAAAAGCCAATTAAAAAAATAAAAAAAAAATTAATTTAAATAAAAAAAAAACAAGAAAGCCAATTAAAAAAAATAAAATAAAAAAAGCCAATACAAAATAAAAAA